>BMAV01023093.1:125782-168891 GCA_019973955.1 Trichonephila inaurata madagascariensis | reverse complement strand
CTACGATGGCGCCAGAGTAGATTTTTATACAAAATTAGTATTTTAATATTTGTATGATACCATGTATTTTTATATCTACTATTTTATTGTTTGATGTGATATTATTTTCCAATATAAATTTTTTTAAAAAACATTATCTGCTAGCTATAATAATAATCTATTATTATGAAGGGATAGGAGGAAACGCGAGCTATTATTCTGGATGTCGAATAGATTTGAACAAGCTAATCTTCAGTTATATGTACGGAAATTCATTTTTATCACTTAATATTTTGGAAGTGTCTTTACTGTGTTTGTTGTTACAGTTTCGTTTATTTTAGAGCAATTTGATTTTAATATTCATTTTACATAAATATTTCTACTGTGTGTGATATGCGTTTCCATATGTTCTTATGTATTGTTTTCTATATGTTGAAAATTGATTAAGTTTGTAAAGAGAGAAAAAACCACGCCATTACTCAATTTTAAAATTGGGGGGTGGGTGGCAAATGTAAGGATAATTAAATTAGATTAAAAATTAAATTCCCTATCTAGTAATTCACTTTTATATTACCTCCTCACCTCTTCAAGTATCAAACTAATGACCCATTTATTTCTTCCGAACATATGGCCTATACATTAAACATGTCTAATTCCAGATCGTTATATTTAATAGCCCTATATGTCAGCATTAACTTTCAAGAGCACTCATGGACACCGCGATCGGCGTTTTAAGATTATTCGGTGTTGTTCTTTTTCTCTCTCTGCCTCTTGCGTCAGATGATGTCTAACTTTGATCAAATAAAGACCTTTATATATTAAAACTAAGTCTGTTTCTGACTCTAAAATCATGTCATATATATATATAAATACACTATGTAGCTGTAGTTGGTTAGCGGAGCACATAGCCCGCCAGGGCTTTAATCTCCTGTCTTGACATAGATAACTTGAGATAACTTAATAACTTGCCCATTTTTAAAAAGAGTTTAAGAAAAAATAAATTTAACAAATTTACTTGAAAAAGTGAATTTAAATGTATTAATTTAAAGGAAAAAGAACAGCTTTTTTCAAAGCTAGCAATTTAACTGCTTCATGAAATTAGGAATTAGCTTGAGAATCCTTCGGCCAATGAGAGCTTCGGGCTGGTTGACTGCCTGTCCAATCGGGGTAGCAGCTAATCGTGAGGTTTTGTGAAGACCTACGGTGTTTGTTCCTCTCTCTCGTGTGTGCGAGAGAGAGCTCCACATGATTGGTTGTTAGATTAATTGGATGACTTCAGTTCCCGTAGGGGTATCGGTCGCCATGTCCAGGAGAGGAGGCTGATAAAGTATGATCTTAAGTGGAGGAGCATTTGGAAATTATTTAAAAAACACATTGAGATACTAAAAGTGGTATTTCTGAAATTTAATAAAAGTTCAATATGTTCATATTAATTTTCTTCTTCATTAGTCACACTGACTAGTTCAACTTTTCAATACAAAAGTTTACATTTTACACTTCATTTACAGAGTAACGGTTCCATAATTCCGACGATGTGTGTGTGTGTGTGTGCCTTTCGAATTCTAAATGACATTCGCAAATTCACTGGTAACTGTGATCTAAATTAAAGTGAATTCACTGGTAACTCATAATTAATTTATACGTAGATTATTAAAAATGATCCCCGAGTTGAAAAGAATTTGTTAACATAGGTAATTGACATTGAATAAACTGTATCACCAAAATTCATTTTTTTTTCTTGGTTGATTTGTCGATTTGGGTGCTTCTTGCGCCAATCGTTTTCTCGACAAATCGATAAATGTGCCAAATCTGGTAACCCTTCTGAATTTCTTTTCCAGTGAAGAAGTCGTTTTTTGGCGAAATTTGCGCATGCGCAGTATATTTCTTCAATTTTAACAGTTTTAACGATATCGCGGCAAGTTAGAGCATGCGTAATTCGTTTTTTTTTTTTTTTTTTAATTCCTCAGTTTAATTCTTCAATGGTCTTTCTCACGCATGGGCAGAACATTTTATTACTTTAAAAATTAACGATAATTATTAATTCGCTTGCACAGCTCTCTTTTTTTAATGACTTTATAATCCTTTCTCAACGGCCTTTGTTTCACTTGCTCCGGAAATTCCGTAAGACCACAAGTTTTCTTTCGACTCGTTTTTTCGTTGTGGAAGCTTTTTCGCAGGTAATATTACTCTTTTTCTCCGCATAAATTTTCACAGATGGCCATGATATGATTAGAGAGAATTTGAATGAATGCATGAAAAATTACGATTAATATTGGGAAAGGGGTTTTTTTGCCATGTTGCCTGTGCTTGGAAAGAAAGCTGTTTTAAAATAATGCATGAAAGAAGGTTTGATTGGATCATCGTATGTATGTTCGAAATGTGGAAAAAATATGGAATTGAGAGAAAGAACGGATAAGAAAGTGAATGATGGTTTTTAAATGGTACTGCAGAATTCAGTCCAGTGTGAAACAGGATAACCATCATGTGTTTAGGAGTGTGAAGAAAGGGTTTTGGTTTGAATTGAGTAATATGGATTTGTGCACTGTTTTGTTAGTGATTCAAAAATAAAAAAGTTTTGGAAGGTGCTTTCAGAAATGGTCATAAATGTCAGAAAAAGGGAGGAGAAATTATTTCCATTTTTAAATGCCCAATTTTTGCGGCGATTTTCAGTTTCAAAACTTTAAAATGCTCCTTTTTAAATGATTTTCCTTCCGCCATCTTCAATTTCACGCTCCGACGTTATGTGTTGCGTTAGGGTTGCAACTGTGAAACACAACACGCAAAAACGCACCAAATTGTCGATTTTTCAAAATTTGGCGAAAAGTGGCCGATTCGACAATTTCGCCGAATTATGGGTATGAATCGTAAATGAATCAGTTTTCCTTTTCTTTTTCGGTTGATTTTACAAATGCCATACATCTCCTCACTAGATGGCAATGTACGTTATTTTCTCAATTATTAAACCAGTGTTAGGGACTTCTGCATAGAGTTTAGCGAAAGCGTAAAGAATATTCCACTCATAAGTCACTTAACGTAGGTATTTATATTTCTTTCGGCTTGTATAGCAAAAAAATTTCAAACATATTTGTTTTGATAGAAGTGCTGCATTTAAAGAACACTTAAAATGACTTTAACATTTTCTGTTTACATATCAAGGAACGATTTTATATCTCATCATTCTAAAATCCAGCCCCTCTCCTCACCACGATTTAGTATACTTTTATGACTAAAAGTTTTTGATAATTTATAGGAAATTAATTACATCTGTAAATAACAAACAAACCATTAAAATTTCTATCTTGAAAAACTATCTAAAAGTAGTAAGGTGTTTCAACTTTCTTTTTATAAATAAAAAAGAATGTAAGTTTCAAAGCTTTCGGACTTTTAACACACAAGCCAAAAGAATGAGCCAGGTCTGAATGGACTGTGAGACTCGAGTGTCGAGATATTGGCCAAAAGGCTGTAGTGGGGGAGAATGCACCGAGGGGGGTGCGTCCCAGCAGATCCTAACCATAACAAAAGTTATTCCGATCCCCCAAATATCAGTCCCCTAGCACCAAAAAGGAAGCATGTTTAAAATCTACTTCTCCTTAGGACTAGAGGACATCATGGAGGACTGCCTAAATATTTACCCCATATCTTAAAAAATAGCAGAGACTTGTTCGTTTCATCATTTCACTAAAACAGTTCGGATATTTAATTAATCTTTCTACTTACAATAGGGAAAAGACCTCAAAAAGACATTATTTTAACATCTTGCGTAAATTGATCATCTCTTTTAGGGATTTAAGGAAATAACTAATTTCATCGTTTCCCTGCGACATACCAATTTATTAGAATTAGATTTAAAAAAAAAAGCGCTAAAAAACTCCACAGAATCAAAATGAGTCAAACAAAAAACTTAAAAAAAATTTTCATATTTCTTCTTTGACAAAAGCGTCATCTGGTGACGAACTTTTTAAATTATTTGGAACTTTTGTAAGTATAAATTCCTTGTAACCACACACAACGCATACTGCAGGAAACCTTACACTTTTATTCCGCTTTTTTTTAATTGATTTTTCTTATTTTCGGTCATTTTTGATGCACTTGTTAATAAATATGTCACAAAATTAATATAAACTAACTTGTATTCGAAATAATTTATTTATTAGAAAGTTATCAAAGTTTTTATTTTAAGTAAAGGAAAAAACCAACTTTTTATACACTTCTTTTATGCAGGGTGCTTCGAAGGTAAGTGGTTAACAAGATTCGGCTTTCGAAAACCAGTTTCTGATAATAATGAAACAGATTTATCTTTTAATTTTTATTATTAATGAGACATATATGTTATACTTTATGTAATAGGGAAGAAACAGCAGAAAATCTTTTCACATCGAATTAAAATGTCAGTTCGATATTCTTTTTGTATACTATCTTCAGAAAAGCTGATCATAAAGTCTGAAAATTTAACTGTGTAGAGTAAATTTTTTTTCCACGATAGATGAACAAAAGCAACGTTGAATTATCATGCAGAATTACTACATCTCTCTTAAACAGGAAATATATATTTAATATTTCTTTTTAAAATTATATACTGAGAATAAAATTAAGTACTCCGCATGTAAGAAATCTATTTTAATGTTTTTGTAACCACTATATGAAAAAGAGTTTAGCAAATAAATAAATGTAATGTAGGACGTCAGGATGTATATTGCATAATATCTTCCTTTTGTAATAGGGGCTTACAATCTCATCTGAAATCGTTCTCCCATGAAATTTTAGCAAAATGATGTTTGTCCTATGTGCGCTGCGAAGTGCTACGAAAGAATTCATGATATGCGTTTTGAGGAAAATGGACGTTATAGTACTTTCAATTACTTGGGACTGCGCAAATGTAGGCCACGGGAGCCGAGTAGTATAGGTATCGTATCGTGCCTTGCCTTGTCACGAGTTCGAGCCCAGTACCACTAAAGACCCGCCGTGTAGAGCAGCGATGCACGTTAAATCTGTCTAGAGCTGAAACATCCTCCCGTTGGTGTGGTGTGGTAGTTAGGAGAGGGGTGCTAACTCAGGTGTCGGCCACGTCACTTGACCATGGTTCAAAATTACGTGGTCCGTCACCAAAAGCCCTCGTGTAGCTGAAAAGTGCGACGTTAATATTCAATCAATAAATCAATCTGGGCAAATGTAGCTTTATGTCAAATGCCTTATATAATGGAGTATATGTAAACAGCGTTACCCCTTTAAATCTCTTAATCAAGGACTGGAGGCACGGGTAGTGTTGTATTGCTTTCGGTATCGTGTAACGAGAATAATTTTTTTTATTTCCATCGGGGCTGCGGATTGTTATCACTGTTACAAATCTATTACATTCCCCGGGAACTGGTATTTATTGCGGCACCATACAGCTGGAATTTCAATCGTCGATATGTTATTGTGACGTCCAGTGTGTGGCACGTGAGCTCTATCGATGCGAAATGGTACTAGGAATTTAATTTTGCAGAGAACAAGCACCCAAGCGAAACAGTCACTTTAGGGATATTCAACAAGATGCTTAATCATACGACATGGTCTTTAAAGGATTTTCGACATCATGAATGTCCACCGAATTGGGCCAGTGTCTCACCCGGAAACTTTTGCGGACAAAGCCATGGATAAACTAACAACGCCATCCATCCGTCACGTGATTGATTTAAACTACCTTGAATGATTTAAATTACCTTATTTATCATAGATAGAGCTGATCTGGTACTAGAACAGCCACGTTTATGGAAATTCGGACTCGTTATGTAGAGGTGTTGATGCACGTAAATTTTTCGAATCACAAAGCATTTCTTTTGGTATGGTTGGGAAGATCGAAGAGGGGGTGCCAGCACAGGTATCCTCCTTTTCTTATCATTTGTCCGTGCTTCATGATTACAAAGACCACAGCCTTATGCAACAGCCAAAGTGTGTTGCTTATGTTCAGCGTTAATAACCACTCATACTCTCCATAATAAAATATTTTCATAGTTAGAAAATTACAAAATCTTCTGTGAGATATGCTTAATATTCAGTTTAATACGTTTAACACGAAAACACTTAAGACCAAAAATCGGTGAACACGAAATAATACAACGATCCTGTCAAAGTGCTATGCATTTTTTCTCCTAACAGAAAAGAAAAATTGATTAACACGAAAATATTTCCTTTCTGGAGAAGGAGGATATTGAAACTGAGCCGACTCTTAATGAAAAGTTTGAGAAAGTTTCTGTTTTATTGGACTATCTTACTTTATCAACGGAAGAATTCGATGCAGTGGATGATGCTAATGTGTGCAAGGCAGCAATTATGGCAGACAAAAAGATTTTGGAATTTGTTCAAACCTCAAAACGAAATTGAAATGAATAATGTAGCTTTGGTTCCCTCTTCATCCGAAATGAGAAATATCATGAAAAATATGCGAAATTATTTAGACGCACAGTTCAATGATGAAATGAATAACAAAACGAACGGCATCGAACCAATCGTTGCCAATTTGATTCTAAAAGAGTCAACGCAAATGAAAATTCCGAAATAATTACAAGAAACTCAATAAACGTTTTTCAGAAAACTTGAAATTGTAGCATTGAATTTTATTAAGTTTCTGCGAATGTTTTTTTTTTCATTAATTTTGTTAAATGTATGAATATATACATATCTATTTAAATAAAATATACTCTAATAAACTTAAATTTGATGAATTAATATATACATATTTTTATTTTTTGCAATATCCTTTTCAAGTCTTTTGCAATAAACTTCGCAATTTCTTATAACATTAAAAAAAATATTACTCTCCACTCAGTTTCGTATTAAGTGATTTTCACTGTATATACATATTGAAATTGAAAATTAAAATATTTCATTTCTATTGTGTGGTCTTAAACACATACACCCTCTTTTTATTTTTTTTTAATGTTTTAATTTTCGATCTTCAGAGCTGATTATAATTTACGTTCTAAGAGCCTTTTAAAGAAATACTGTATGGAATGCTCTCTGAAGTTTTATCTGAAAAGAAAACACGAAGGAAGATGGCATTTTCTTCATATTTGGAGATACGGAACAAAAACTGCCTTCGAAACACTAAATTAAATTTAATTACTGGAATGTTAAGAATGACATGAACGCCCATATGCAACTAGTAGAGTTCCAGAGGATATATAAGTTTGAGATTTAAATCCCTCTCGTATACAAAAGAATTTTTAATTTTTAGGAAAAACATTATTTCTAGTGCTTTCTGTCTCTCTCTCCTCTAATAATCTCACTTTATTGTAAGCACCTCCTAAAGAAATATTATTTGTATGCTATTCTATACAACGTTGAAGCATGCAGAGCCATTAAAATTACTAATCTCAGAAAATTCATTCAAAATATTTTCATTATATTATTCTATAATCTTCAAAAATGCTAACTAAATGAATCTACTGATTGCAATAATAGTACAATGCGTCACAAAAGTAAGAAACGGCATCAAATCATTCTAAACACTTATGAACTGTGGTCTGGGACGTCTTAAGGCGTGGGTCAATTGTGCTTCAGCCCAGGGCCTCTGTCACAATGGGGGCCTCGTCTCGTTCTTGACTCAACTTTAATAAGATGCAGATTCAAATACTTTCAAAGGCCTAATGTTATTTCCATTGCATTCTCCGAAAGACTTGAAATTTCGGATGATATATCAACTGGCTGCATTCGATAACCTTCGTCCATGTATAGACCATGACCTACCACCATACACCATCATCACTCATTCAGTTAAGGTATCCGACTACGTTCGGAACCGTAATTTTGCAAAAGCGCATAAATGGATAATTTCCATGATATTTAGTGTCACTTAGATCAGAGAATGTATATAACATTGTTTTAAGAATAGTATTACAATAAAAAAATTATTTATAACAATATTTTAGTACAATATTTTGACAAAAAAACGATCATAAAATGACCCATTTTCAAAATGTTCTCTTTTTGTGAAAAATGCTTCTATTATAATAATATTTTGCCTGTATATAGTTCAGATCTCTGTACAGAGGCTCAACTAGAATTTTTGAAATATATAACTTAGAAGTGGGTTTATCCATGTCTTGCGACCACAGAGGGGAGCAATTTTAAGAAAAAAACGCCAATAATTATATATATATTTTAATTGGTGGTAACTCTGAAAATAATTTGAATTTTTCAAAACTTCGAGTTGAACCTCTTTAGAGAGAGGTCTGAGCTATATATAGGCAAAATATTATTATAATAGAAGCGTTTTTCACAAAAGGAGAACATTTTGAAAAAAAGATTATTCTAATATTTTGCCAAAATATTGTATTTAAAAAATTTTTTTTTGCCAAAATCTCTTTAAGACAATGTTATGCATGTATTCTAATCTGAGTGACACTCTAAATATCATGGAAATTATCCATTTATGTGTTTTTGCAAAATCATGGTTCCGAACGTAGTCGGATACCTTAAAGGGCGACAGACGGTTGTGCCGGTTTGTGTGTGATTGTAAGGTATTTACACTTATTTTTTGGGGGGTAATTGTTTGTGCGAGTAGATAACGTATACTACGCATTGTCAACTTTTAAGAATCACATTTGGGACCTATATTTGTGTAGAGGCGCAGGGCCTACTTTTGCGCCAAAGGCCTCACGATTACGTCAATCTTCATATATGCTTTTTTTTTTTTTTTTTTTTTTTTTTTTTTTTTTTTTTTTTTTTTTGTAGAATTTTTACTTATACCTACGAAGTATTCAAAACTCTCAATCCAATCTGTTCATACGCTACCATTATTTTTTGCTTCTTTACATTATCTTGTCCAATTGTATACAGAATCAACTAATTTGCTGCATTCCCAACATGTCTCTTCCCAAATTATCATATTGAAGTATCTGTTGAGACGAAATGCAGAAACTGAAGCATCATTCCTTCAGATTATGCAACTTTAGTTAAAAACCAAAGTTCTAAATTTTCTGCTTTGTCTTACATTACCCTGGAATTGCGAATGAAACTTGCGTTGATGGTACTCTCAGGCCATGTAATTTGGAGCAATGATCGACGTTTTACGCCAGATGTCGGTAGATGACGACAAAGCTTGCATTTCTTTGGAAGTCTGCTCATCAATAAACAAGAGCTGGCTTTTCGGCTACATATATTGCTTAAGTTTGGTAAAAACATCCAATACCCTTGTAATGTTTTCTGGATTAATAATTGATTAATTAGCAATTCATCTATTTTAAAATATTTATATGTATATCCATGTTCTATTTTAGAAGATACGGTTTATGGCAGTGCTTCTCAAAGTTTCAATATTTGCCACCGAATATTCAATCATAATTTTCATCGCGCCCCCCACCTCATACAATAACAATGTATTGAACTCAATAATACTATGTTGTTAAAATTACGATCCGACTTTAACCTTTTAAGTGCTACAGGCGTATATAAACGTCTCGCTCACCTAAGCGTAAATTTCCCTGCACGTATATATACGTCTTTCCGAAGTACGTTTTTTTCCGTGCACTGATATCCATAAGATTATTCCGAAGGTTTTGGAATGCTTTAAAAGGACCTTGACAATGTTTGCGAAGGATTTACTTATTTCAGACTATTTGCTTTTTTATTCCTTCCTCCACCCCAATACATCACATATGCACGCCTACTTAGAAAACAGTTGGCATTGGGAAGCGAATCGCTTAACTTTTAATCGGCAATTCAGAGTATAATTCTAAACCGTACAAATTATCAAGATAAGTGATAATTTTTGTACATAATTTTATATATGAGAATCCATGGAGTCACTGGTAGCTATTAAACATGTTCTTAACTTAATATTGTTAAATGAATTATATAAAGTACATTGTGTGTAGCACTGATACAATTATAAGGGTAATATATCTGTCTTAATGTGTGTTTTATTTTTTTATTATGTCAGAACGTATTTTTTTGTTTACTTTCCATAAATTAATAATTTTTTTTAAAAAAATGTTTTGTTTTTGACTTTTCAATATGCTCGCGCCCCCTTGTAGAGTTGTCACGCCCCCCTAGGGGGGGCGCCCCACAGTTTGAGAAACGCTGGTGTTTGGATCTAACACATATAGCTCTGTAATAAAAAAAGATTTATACTCTCAATATTAAAACTATCTCTGCTTATGTCCATTTTTCTGCGAAGAAATTCACAATGTTCCCTTCAAGCAGATTTGGAACGAAAGTTTAACTGTCGGAAAATTTTAATCTTACTAGGGATATAAATGCTTTTCATAAATATTAGAACTGTGCTGGATCCAGCAGATTTTGTTTTCCTCATCACAGACTAATTAACATTGAATCCAATGTGAGGACTGCGCCACCGTGCTCTTCTCATTCACGGTCGAGAGCATGTGAATTTTAATTATGTTCTTCTGAAACATATCCTTAATTATGAAGTTAGAAATATTAATAATCTAAAAAAGAATCAACTGAATGCAGTATGATTTTTATAACAATGAAAAAAAAACGATTTAAATATTAAATGCGTGACAAAATAAAACCGATAGGAACAGCATTGGTTATATACCTGAATATACATTAGAAGTCGATTTCTTGCAGCGCAGTTCTCTACATACTATTAAAAGAAAATAGATATATATTGCTTCGTAACGACAACTTAATTTACGAGTCTTCTAAATTTGCTTTGTTATCAATCAGTTGAGAGAGAGATACTTGTCTTCTGGAGAATTCACTCCGAATTCTCACTCCATCAGAAAATTGAAATATTTTAAGCGACACAAGAAATCGAGTTTTTTAATCCTGTGCAAACAGAGTACAAATACGAAAAGAAAAAAAAAACGAATGTATGCAAAAATATCCGTATTTACCCGTAGTTTATTTATTAAAATATTTATATGAAATGGGGGAAGAGAAGGGGAAAAATAGCTGATTTGTGAGTAAGCTTATTTGATTAAATAATTTAAAAATCATTTTAACAAAATAGTCGTGAGTTTCTTCGCGAGTTTTTCAAAAGATGGATAGAATAAAGCTCGGGGGTAGATTAGACGAAAGTGTCAAACACGAATAGAAAAATAAAAATGCATACATATAAGCAATATGATGTCAGTATTCACCAGTAATTTAGTTAAGAATATATGTATATGATTAAAATTAACATTAATACCTGGCAGAGGTAACGCACTGCATTCGCAGTTTAAAAACGACTCTAACACAGGAGTTGTGATTTTTTTGGCAAAGTGTTTAAAGACGTTTTCGTGGGTCCTGTGGTTGACACCATATTTTTTTGAGTCCCTGTTAGTATATTGGCAAGCGCAAAATAATGTAAAAGATATATCCTGAAATAGAAAAGATTGTAGTAGAGAGAATTTTGTCAGTATGTATAAACATTATATTTTTCAAGTTCTTTTATTTATGTTTATACTATAATGTATTATATATTCGAAATAAATTTACGTTTCTATGAATATTGTGTGATTTCTTCTTTTACAACCCAACTAAACT
This sequence comes from Trichonephila inaurata madagascariensis, assembly GCA_019973955.1. Taxonomy (NCBI): domain Eukaryota; kingdom Metazoa; phylum Arthropoda; class Arachnida; order Araneae; family Nephilidae; genus Trichonephila; species Trichonephila inaurata. The sequence continues at coordinate 157,434 of BMAV01023093.1, read as the reverse complement.
TACACATTATTTGTTTGGTCCAATTTAATTTTTTTTTCAGTCTGATATCCTTCGGATAGAATTAGTGTAATATGAAAAAAAAGTGCTTCTACCTTTTTCAAGAAAAAGAAGTATTCTGCATGTAATATACTATTAAATACCATTCTTATATCATTACAATTATTGACTGATGGCCACCGTAAATGCAACACCCTGAAGGATGCATGCAAATAACATGAAATTTACAACATGCATTAGCGGAAGTGAGATATGCAAATGATTAGAATTTCTGCACAGACACACATCATGCGCGCCTGTGGTGCCGCCTCAAAAAGCTATTTAAGGCTTGGAGATTTCGACGATTTCAAGTTCGGCAATTGTGTTTATCTTGTGGTTTTTTCAAAAAACGATCAGTTATGTCTCGTAGAAAACAGCCATCAGCTTTTGATCAAGTATCCGAGTTCGACAGAGGAAGGATAGTGGCCTACCGAGATTGTGGATTATTTTTCAGGAAAATCGGTAGTCGTGTTGAACGAAACCAAACACCTGTAATGCGAATATTTGACCGTAGGATGCAGGAGGGTATGACGGACCGACGTGGTCGATCGCATCCACCTCAGTGCACCATTTCACGTGAGGACATACAAATTGTGTGCATGACAGCGACGGATCACTCAGTCATATCACGAACCATAACACAGCACATTGCGTCTGTAACGCATCACTCAGTGTCAGCGAGTACCATTCAACGCCGTTTACAGCAGAGTGGTCTGTCCGCAAGACGTCCATTGTTTGGTCTACTCTTGGCGCAGAACCACAGACGTATCCGCCGCCAATGGTAGATGAAAGAAGGATGTGGGCGGCAGAATAGAATGAAGTTGTCTTTACAGACGAATCCCGTATCTGTCTGCAACAACACGATGGTCGGATTCGAATCTGGAGACACCGTGGAGAGAGGATGCTGATCAGCTGCGTTATGCACCGCCACACTGGTCCTGCACCGGGTATAATGCTATGGGTCGGTATTGGATATCACTCTCGCACTCCTCTAGTACACATTACCGGTACTTTAAACAGCCAGCACTACATCTCCCAAGTGTTGGAGGCAGTTGTCCTTTTTTCCTTACCTTCAGGGCTTGGCCACAGCCATATTTCAACAGGATAATGCACGACCACATGTAGCACGCATTGTCAAAATGTTCTTCGTCAATCACAAGATTGAATTGCTTCCCTGGCCGGCTCACTCTCCGGATCTTTCTCCGATAGAAAACATGTGGTCCATGGCTGCTCAACGATTGACCCAGATTACACCTCCAGCTGCCTCACAAGATCAACTTATGCAACGTGTTGAAGCTGCTTGGTCTGCTGTACCCCAAGAACATATCCAATGTCTTTTTGAATCAATGCTGAAGCGTTTGGCAACGGTGATCTTCACCAAATGCGGCTACTCTGGCTACTGATTCTGGAAGGAACCACACTTCACAGAAATCTATAAATTTAATAATTTATACTTGGTCAAAACATGTTATCTACAAAATAAATTTTGTTGCGCTATCTCTCGTCTTTTTTGGTGTTGCATTTACGTTAACCAGCAGTGTACAAATGAATAAAGTTTTTCACATTACAGTTGGATTACGTAGTTCGTTTAGCACTATCCTCTTATGCCCAAGTTTGCGGGTTTAACCCTTTTCCAAGTTGGTGGGATTTCATGATGCAAATAACTGACAGCGTTCGCGTCGTTTGATTATGCGGCATGTGAAAAACCCTTAGAGGGCCTATTTGGCTTGGGTGCTTTACGCAATATTAATTTCCTCGTACAATTTCGGATTGTTAGAATTCATGTTCCTCCTTCTTTGGAGGAAAATAGGTGTGAAAATTACATTGTGGAAATTGATATGCACTTAGATGGTGTCCCACTAAAAAATGATACCAGCACTCCGGGAATGTACTTGTTATGCAATGAGGTTGATTCATGTGACGTCATAGTCACATGATAGTGAAAGCCACGTGATTCTAGCCAATCAATTCAAAAACTCATGTGACGTCATAGTCACACGATAAAAACTATCTTGTGTTTCCAACTAATCAGTTCACGCGCTCCGGTGTTGCCAAGTTTTACTGTTTGCAGAAACTTTCTCTTAAAAAGTACATATGTATACAAAATGCATTTTATTTAAAAGTATAAGCATAAACAACAACTTTTTTTTAATTCAAAAAAAATTTTTTTGAAGAATTTTTTTTTTTCCCTAACATTTAAACATCTTTACCCAAATATGAAATTTGAAATTCTATCTGAGTTTTACAAATAGACAAATAGAACAAGTACAATTAGTTTAATGTTTGTTTTGAATTCAATGGAAAACACATGTTTGTTATTATCATGTGACTTCATGAATCAAGCCCATTGTGATTACCAATCAACAGCGTCATTAGAAAAAAAAAAAAAAAAAAAACAGTTACGAATATTTGTCCACTAATTGTGTGTTTGGATTTAAAAAGCTACTTAATTCCTATGGACGATCTCTTTAATTGTATGCATTTATCTCATCATGATGTCATCATCAGGTACCTCCTACAATTGTTCTAAAAATTAAATGTAGCGTTTTTCATTTTGATCTTTTGGGTATATAGTTGCGTTTTTATTTTCAATACACATTATTTTCATTTAACTTGTTATTCCATTCGCTCCATTTATAAATGTTGGATTATGTAATCGTATATGAGGAATGCATATTAGTGCATGGATTAAAAATCTGAAAAACTTTTGTTTACAAAAAAAGGAAAGAAAATATTTGAATTTATACTCTATTAATAATAATTAAAATAAATTTTATATCAGAATTAAAAGACTGATGCTTTGTTCTGAAATTCTTTGGGGTAAATAAATTAAATGAGCCCGTTTTGGAGACTGTTACATTTTTAAAACGTAATTATGGTATCTAAAGTAACATATAATGCTCTTTCTAGTCTTTAAATTTTATTTTTTGTTTATTTAAAAAATAGTGTACCATTAAGTAAAACATTTAAATAGTTAAAATAATTCAGCTTTGCAAAGCTTTTCAAATTGAAAATATTAATCTTGAGAATTTTATTTCGATAGAAATAATTTTCTTCAGAATTAGTAAGTTTTAAAACGGACGGTCTGTTAAATGTATTTCTTGGCGAGCTAAAATTAATAAAAGTTATGAAAATCCGTAAAAATTTTTAAAAGTGCTAGTGAACTTTATTCTCTTTATATATCAATAAATTCATATTTTGAAGTTTTGTCAATATATAAGTGAAATTTAGTTCATTTTTATTCTTACCAAATGTTCATGGAGAACAGAATCTTACCTTGCCAGTAGATGTACTAGTTCTAAAAAGCGCATCTGTTCGAACTTTGGTCTTGTTTGTTTTCCTCGAATCTTACATCAACCCTCTTATTTAGAATTCCATGACAGTTTTAATTTAACTTATCATAACTTTTCTCTTACGTGTTTTATTATTATTTTTTTCATATCAAGTTCTTTTCCCTTCTGAAGGCGTCCAACTCTTTCCATTTGCAAAAATTTTGGTTACGGTTTAATTCTTTGTTGCTAGGAGTAAAACATCTATGCGTTCGGTATGTGTTTGAATCCTCAGACACACTATAGTAGAAACAAAACAGTTATACCTTAGAAGGAGATAATGCCACCCAAATGCTTATTACGCGTTTGCTATCTATAAATGTGCGCCCAAACCAGGCTCGTTTTAGCTGTTTTCCTTTGTTATACATTCAGTGTGATAACATCCCTGTCGGACTTTGAATAAACCAAGCGTGGTACTGTTAAATCGATATAATGTTGCAGAAATAGTATGCTACTATCTGTGTTATATATGGAAAATATACCTAATGGGCTTTGTTTTCGTTTAACTGTGTAATTTTTTTTTTAAAAAAAATGTTTATCTCACAACCTATGTTTTAAATTCTGAAAAGAAAAGTTTCTAAAAAACAATTTTGAATTACATATCAGGGGTATATGCATTCAGTGAAAATATATATTTAGATCAGTGTTTCTCTCTCAAACTGTGGAGGGGCGATAAACCTGCGAGGGGGCGCGGGCATATCGAATATAAAAGATTAAAAAAAAAAATTTATTTACTGGAATGAAGTAAAACAAAATACTTTCTGACATAATAAAAAATACACACATTTACACTGATATAATTCTTATATATCATCTGCAATATTACGTCATCAAAAGTAAAAGCTTCTACTTCAAAACCTCATTAGCTATCTTTGTGATACTATAACCAAATATAAAAAGCATTTGATTTGATTTGCTGTAATCCCATCATGAGAAATTTTTTTTATTACGTTTTTTTTTTTTTCAAACCTGAAATACTACTCTTTCACACAGAGAAAAAACAAAACCCAGACTCATAATCAAAAAAATTTTAGGAAGATAAAAAATTCATCACTATTATATTGTTGAAATATTGTACATCAGCTGTAGGCAGCAGAATGTATTTGCTGCGGTTTGACTTTCGAACTTACTTGTACCGTTAGTTACGTCCCTGCTCTCTTATGTATTTGTTTTAGCAATTAGGGAAGTTGTAAATAAACTATTTCTGCAGCGATTTTTTTCCTTGTAAAATAATTTTATGATTCTTGGAAAAGCACAGAGATCACTTTGAAGGATTACTAAGCCAAGATTTATTTTTATGAGTATTCCCGAAAATATAAAGCATAATGAAAAACGTTTTACACAATTTTTTTAGAACATCCAGACTGTAATAAGTACACTTTTAATCCGGCAGCGGTCACGCCGAGCAAAGGGTGCACGAAATCTGTAATTCTGGCAAAACTGCTTAATTGTTTCCAATGGTCCTGACACTATCCTCCTGTTTGACAGTCTTAATATGAACTAAAATGTATTTGTCACATATCTCCCTCCTTTTTAGGAGTGACAAACGTTTTTTTTACAATCTTAAGGTACTTGTTTTTACTGAGTTCCCGGTGCAAATACTTTTGTTCCAAAATATTTTCTGTGTTCATGCTACATGCGCCGCCCCGCGGGGGGGGGGGGGTGATTTTGATTGCCTTATTGTACAACTTATTATGGTTTGGTAAATGAGCATGATCAGCAGGTAAATGTTTGGTAAATGATCGGAATATATCTTTGTATATAAAAATCTTTTGTGCGTGTGTATGTGACTAAACTTCTCTTAAACGGCTGGACCGATTTTGATGAAAATTTTTGTGTAGATTTACGTGGATTTGAGAATGGTTTAGATTCGCCATTCGGTTCGATATCGCAATTAGTTAAAAATATATTAATTAAAAACATTCAAAAAATTTAACTCAATATTCACTTAAATTGTTGTAACAACGTTATTATTATAAAAATGTCGTAAGTTGGCGTCGAAAATCGATTTTCAGCCAAACTGGCCAAACCGGGCCCTTATTGTTACAAAAATGCAGAGAAATCTTGCTTTTTAGCGTTTTTAATTAATATCTTTTAAAATAAATTTTATATATGTAATTCTTCTGTGCGTGTGTATGTGACCGAATTTCTCCAATTCACTTGAACGAACACAAAAAATATCATCCAAATCAGTCCAGGCATTTAGGAGAAATTCAGTCCGATATTGCAATTAGTTAAAAATGTACCAAAACTATACGATGGTTCATAAAAAAAATCATGGGCAATATTCTTGAGGCAACTATTTTGAACTGCAAACTTCAAGGTAAAGCTGTACTTCTACCACAGATACCAATGATTCCTTCAAACTCACCTACCCATTCAAATGTTTGCAATTGCCAATTCGCTTGGCATTTGCTATGATCATTAATAAGTCACAAAGTCAAACAATGGCAATTTGTGGCTCAGATTTAGAAAGCCCTTGCTTTTCGCACGGTCAATTATATGTTGCATGTCCGAAGTTTGGCAAACTATCTCATTTGTTTGTTTATACCCCTCAAGGATTAACCATCACATTGTACATTCAATGGCATTACGATAAATTTATTTTTTGTGAAATTAAAAAAATATACCTGTTATATGAACATAGCTCGAGTTTTATCTTTTTTACCCTTTAATCAAAACAATTGTAAGTTTCTATTCAGAATAGTTTCTATATTCAACTTAGTTCATAGTAAATACATACTCTCCCGCAATCCATATGTCGAATTGTGGTAATTGTAAATGTGATGGTGTCAGGTATTGTAATAACTTTCTTTATAAAAAATTTCATCAAAACGGTCTAGATTGTTACAACTTATTTAAAAAAAAGTTTGTAATTTTCAGATTTAAGACGCGTGTACAGGACAACGTCTGTCGGGACTGCTAGTATATATATATATATAAGAAATGGGTATCTTTGATCTCTGTTGAAAGAAGTTAAAACTGATAAAAAAAAAGAGATGAACCTGTTGAAATAAGGCACATTAAAGTAAATTTCAGAATTGATCTTATGATCGAATAGCTTTTGATACTATCCTAGTCAGAGAAGGGTTAATTATTGATTTTTTTATATGACAAGCCTATGGAGACACTTTTAATTATTAAACTTGTACTTAACTTAGTACTGTTAAATGAATTTTAAAATTTATTGGGCAGTACTGATATATTTATCAGTTCATTGTTACAGTGTAAATGTGTATTTCAATTATTTTTGGTTTGCTTGCAGTAAGTTAATAAGCTTTTTTTAAACAGTCCTTTGTTTTCGACTTTTCAACATGCTTGAGCCCCCCCCCCCTTGTTGGGTTATCATGCCCCCCTAGGGGGCGTACCTCACAGTTTGAAAAACACTGTTTTAGCCACTATAAAAAGTTTCCAAGTGCACCACGAAAAGGTTTAAATAAAAACTATGGATTATATATATTAGGAATGTTTTTATTTAAATGTTATATTCACTGAGATAAAATATAGTAATTATTTAAATTCTCAAATAGAAAAAAATAAAAGAACAAATAAAGTAATGAAAAAAAAATTGTCAGTCAATTTATTTGTTGCTAAAACATAGATCAATAAGTTAAAAATTTAGTTTTTCTATTAATGCATCGAAATTTTTCAATATATTTTATTAGATTGTCTTAAATATGGTTGTTAAAAGAGAATTCTAAATACATGTATGATTTCTAGAGTTGCTGGATTAAAATTATACCAAAGAATGTATCTTTGAAAAAAAAGATAAATTGCAGTAGGGATAAATTAATTCATTTTAGTATCTAAATCTCTTATGCATGTTACAGAAGTTTTTATGGTTTAACTTTTAATGGGAGAAATATTATCAACATTTAAACAATATCATTGATAAAAATAATGCTTTCACCAATGTTGTGCATATTCATTCTGTATGTATAAATGGCACCTATAAAATTTAACAATTATTTATGAAGTGAAGCTCTAATCCTAAATTGCACATCCTCGGTTTAATAGAGAAATAGGGTTATTTTTATGACATTATATTTAAAATTTAAGATATTTTTTACGCTGTAACACATGAAAAAGCTTTGCTCCTACTTAAACGCAAATAATATGCATACAGATTTATGAAAATTTGATCTGAAATATTTCAGCAACTGGTTACGATTAAAATCGTTTAGGTAATTTAAAATGAGAATTGCATCACCTACAGACATTTTTTTGAAAATTCTGATGATTTTGACGGGGAATCTTCGGAAATAAAGTGTCCAGATTGCGTCAGCAATCCTCAACTCTATATCTGATACTGAAAATCTTTGTGTTGCAAACTTAGCTGGAAAGTAGGAGGCTTGGCTTGAAAAGAGCGGGCCCATGGGGTGGCTTGAGGGAGAAAGTTCTTTCTTGCTCTTAATAGGCTATTGGAAGTTGGTAGTATGTTTAGGGTAGGCCGCACTAGAACTTATTTTAAGAATAGAAATGAAAGTAAAATTTAAAAGAATTCAAAATTTTGAATAAGAGTATTATTGAAACAGGTTTTAAGTTTAAATGTCAAAGAAAATGTTTAGTTTTATTCAATCATACCTTCCAGAATAAGGCAAGTATTTTACTTATCTGTTTGAGTCTTTTTAGTTTTAATAAGTAAAATTAAAATTTTGGGTTTCTTTTTATGTGATCGGAAATTATGGAAAAGAGTTTGAGCACTTGAAACAAGTAGATGACTTTGTTATCGTTATCACGGAATTCTCTTTTTCACTATTAGATTGCGTGGTGTTTTGGCTTGAGAGTTCATCAAAATTCTAGTGCAAGGGAAGTGAGTGTTCATTAACGTATCACTATAAAACTGAGTGGTGAGCCCTAGGCATTCGATGTTGCGAGCAGGCGAATCCGGCTCAGAAAAAAAGTTCGTGCACATTTCAAAGCTCTTGAATTCTTCGGAAAATTTCATGAGCTATGAAATGAGCACGAACTGTTTTTCTGAGCCGGCCTCGCCAGCTCACATTCTTGAACGCCTAGGACTCACCAAGCAGGATTTAGCAGACGATCTATGGCTGGTGTTGGGTTTTTTGTAATTGTATGAAGTCATGGACCTGATTTTGCGTTTCTGGCCAATGGGGATGTGCAACAACAACACAAAACTGATTGGTAACGTATCGCTCTCCCACACCACAGGTCAGAGGTTCAAACCCTCCAGAACCGGGCAAGGTCGGGTCAGCTTTCATCCCTTCACTGGTTCGATAAGTGAGTCTTGCTTGAAAACTAATCACAGGGTGTTTTCACGTAAGACTGACTACATACTCTAACAAGTGTTCATGTATCTTCTTTCCCAAAGTCATGAAATCTGTGATGTCACAGTAGGTATCTGCCCTGTGTATGGGGTGTTGCAATAAAAAGTTGAGAAAAAGCAACACGAGGGCTAGTGCTGACGGACATCGTTATTTTGAACATCGGTTTCACGACGAAAACGACATTTGTGAATTGATATTTTCTCTCCGAACTTTTATTCCTAGTCTACGGAGGGCCTCGAGCTTCGACAGATTTAAAGTGCAGCTGCACTTATAAGCGGCATTAGAGCACCAACTCTTGATACAGTGATCCCGAGTCTGTGATCTTAGAAACTAGTGTACTGCTCTGGTGTATGAAATTTACGTTAACTTTCAAAATACAGAATACACTATTTTCGTAATAAGTCATGAAAGAAGAATGATGACAATTTCATTGCACAATAACACTGCAAAAGGCATTTCAATGAATCATCTCACACTCTACTAAGTGGTACATTAATGGTAAGAAAGATATTTAGAAGTGGTACAGAATTTACCAAAGGTTTTCATTCAACCACGTAAAAGAGGCAGACAAAGTAATATTTAATAATATGGAACTTATAACATTCCAAGTAAAAATTTTATGCAAAACAAAAATTAAAATAAGCGTTCAAGAAAAGAACAATATATTACAGATATGGCGAAATAAGAACCTCTCATTCCTTAATTAAAAATGAAGCGTTCTATTAAAACGTTTGGTCCAATACAACAATAGAAACAAACTTATGAAAGGCTCAAACTATGTAACATACAGAATGCGTTTCAAATTTATCGTTTGAGTTATTTAACAAAAAGTGGTAAGCAGGTACTTTAGGTTAAAAAATTACTGTTATTAAGTTATTGAATTGTATGAATATACATTACTAAATTCAAAACTTGTTCTACTGTTGACATATATTTTTTTTAATATAAACCTCTTGAAAAAAAATTCAGTACTTGATCAACAAAAAATAACTTTTTTAATAAATTTTGTAAATTTTACCAAAGGTTTATAAAAATTCTATTTTCTCTGATATGTTAAATAAAATTTCATTACGAGTGAGAGTTACACTTGCGTAGTACTATAAAACGGCATTAGGACTATGTCACACAGACCTCGTAAGTTTGAACCATAGTCTAGTGACGAGAATGACCCTTAGTTGGAACCCTCATCTTCTAACTTCCCCACCACATCAACGTGAGGACTTTGAGAATTGACATATGTCACGCGCAATGGCCTTTTCTACATGTTAGTTCTTCAGCTGTACATTATTCGAAGTCCTGACAAGCCATCCACAAATTAGTGGCCTTGTCACCAGGCTACCACGGCAAAAAAATAATATTCCGAAAAATATACTGCATATATCGGAATTCTTGATAATAATGACCATATAAATTTTCTTTTATTGTAAGAAATGGTTCATATTTAAAAGACAAAGAAAAAGAAAAGAACCTGTAGGATCTTGTATTTCCAATTTTTTGCTACGGTTTCTTGTTTCTTTATTTCTGTTTATTCCACAATTTGTAACTGTTATCATACTTGAAATTTGTTACCAGTCGAACGTTTTCAATATCAAACATATATCTGTTATCTCATAAATCAAACAATAAGAACATAAGAAAACGCACTATTAATAACCTATCAGCATTTTTTTTTGTTTGACAAGACAAAGTGCATTTCATCAGTTTAACCATTCAAACATCTATAAGAGAAAATACATGCTCTTCTACAATTGGTGTTTAACTACTATACATACCCAACTCTTTTTTTTACAAATTTTTGAAATAACATGGTAAAGAAATTGACCAATTTTTTTTTAAACCAATTTTTTGTACCAAATTTTTTGTACGAAATTCAAAATTCGAGAAAAAAAAGTAATTTTTTTTCGTTTAGATCGATTTCTATGAGTTTATGACAATTTATAAAAATAAAGAAGTCAGTAATGACGAGCTTGGGGGTAAAGTTCAACTGTTAACAGCTGATTTTATTGACAAGGACTTGAAATGATTTAATTATAATTCTCGATTATTTTATTGATTAATCTTAGATCTTTGAATTAAATTTCTTGTTTATTCATTCCCGCATCAAAAAAAAAAAAAAAAATGTTTAAATATTATTTTATTAGAGTACCTTAAATTTAAAATATTAAAAGAGAATTCACACACAAAAACATTTCACAATTATTAACAGCTGTTAAAATTAAATAATATCAAACACAAGTTATATTAAAAAAATTTATCTCTAAAGAAAAATTATTTAAAACGTTTGGGTATATAATCCTGTATGCTTATTTATACTGTAATTTACATCGTTTTCTTCCTACGAGTTGAAATGTTACATTACCTTATACTCTCCCTAATTTTGTATGTGTATAGCCAGAATATATACTGGTACCTACAAAAATGCAATGGCTTTAACACTAGAATTTCCGCGATTTAGATTACCTTTAATCGTGCACCGGTGTCGTTTCAACACCTCGATATAAAATATATAAAATAATTACAATAACTAAATAATTGCAGGAATACTGTTCAGTAAGGTAGAGAGATTTAAGAGATTTTTAATATTATTTGACGTAATTATTATATATTTTGTCCCCTTATATCATAAAAGCCTGATGCTGATATTAAGTTTCGTGCAGCTTGTTTGACCCATGCTATGTCGCAAAACATTTCGAGTCTCAAGTCTGCCAGGAACATTATTATTATTAACTAGCGACATATACATCAGAATTATAACTGGAATATTACCAATTACGTCTGATTTTTTTCTGATTCTTCTTTGTCACTTTCTCTCAATCTTATGTTTTCAGTGAAAACTAAATTATAACAAGTCAACTAACCGCTATTCGATTCATTCTCGGAAATCTCTCGCAATTATTTAGCAATTACATTAGGGCATAGACCTTTTCTACGAGCCACCATCCGATTCATTCTCAGAAAGTTCTCTCAAAAATTTAGCAATTTCATTAGGATTTCGATCTTTACGAAAAGTCTTGAACTCATTGTTCGAAAATCTAATGATTTTTTTATAAGCAGAGCAGCAAATGCTATGAAACTAAAAACATAGACACAACGATTTTAATACAACTGACTCATATACGCTGTAAACCCAACTGCACTGTATTCAAGGTCAAATAAATGTGCGATATTTCTTCCTTTACTAGAACTATATATAAAATTTAGCTGAAAAGCTATTTATAATGAAAATTTACCTTGGTGTCGAAATGACACCAGCGGATGTTCTAGGTATATTTAGTCGCAAATTATCTCCAAATTAACCTGGAGATACTATTTTTTATGTGTAATCACTATGGAAAATGAATAAAAGTCACGAAACATTTTTAAACTGCAAAAATGCGGAAAGGAGACCAAAATATAAAGGTTCCGGAGTCCAATTGACACAGATGACCATTCTAGTGATAAAAGTAAAGCATGAAGTAACCTGTATTCCATCTTTAGAAAATGAACTTAAATAGGGTATTTTTTTAAAAACTGATACTTAAACTGATACTTAACTGATATTCTTACGCAGAATTATTGAAAAAGTTATTCTTGTTAATAAACAAATAACATACATAAACAGTTATCATAAATAGTACTTAAATATTGTGGGTGTATAATTTACAACGCACTACAGAGTCGAATTATCCATAAGATACTTGGGGCGGGAATCCAGGGGCTTAGGGCTTGGAAGGGGCTAGATTAGCTGGACTTAACGGGATTTACTGGTAATTTCAATCCCTTATTCTCAATGGAACCTGTAGATCTTCTGAATCCAGGGCCCGAAATAAACTTAATTCGGCACTGTCACACTATTAAGCAACACAAAAGCTTTTTTGGTGACGGACTTCGTAGAATTGAACATTGAGTGGCATTCCCACTAGGAGAGTGCTTCTCAAAGTTGCAATACTCGCAACCCAATATTCAATCATTATTTTCATCGCGCCCCCCTCCCCCATACAATAACAATGTATTGAATTCAATAATACTACACTTTGACGCTAAAACTACGATAAGACATTAACCTCTTAAGCACTCCCCGTGTATATAAACGTCTCTCTAAGCCAAAGCTTTTATTTCTCCAGACGTATATATACGCCGAAGTACGACTTTTTCTGTGCACTGCTATCCGTAAAATTATTTCAAGACTTTGAAATGCAATAAAAGGACCTTGACGATGTTTGCGAAGGACTTACTTATTTCAGATTATTTTTGCTCCTTTATTCCTCTCCCCTCTCCCAATACATCACATACGCGTGCGTACGTGGAAAACGGTTGGCATCTGGAAGCGAATCGCGAAATTTATGATCGGCAGTCAAGGTTTAATTACAAACCGTACAAAAATAATCAAGATAAGTGCTAATTTTTGTTATAAATTATATATATGACAAACCCATAGGGTCCCTGGTAATGAATAAACTTGTTTTTAACTTATAATTGTTAAATTAATTATAAAATACATTGTGTAGCACTGATATATTTATATGTGTAATATATCAATGTAAATGTGTATTTTATTTTTTATTATATCAGAATGTATTTTATTTGTTTACTTTCAGTAAATTAATAATTTTTTTAAGTTATCTTTTGTTCTCGACTTTTCAATATGCTCGCGCGACCCTTGTTGAGTTGTCACGCCTTCAAGGGGGGCGCGCCCCACAGTTTGAGAAACACTGCACTAGGAACTTCTACACCACATTAACAAAGGACTTCGAGCTTCAACAAACTTAAAATGCAGCCGCTTTTCTACGCGTAAGACATCATCACCACTAGTCCACACGAGTCGCCCAACCGGTATAGTGGTTAGCGATGCTGACTGCGGTGCTGTAGGGACTGGGTTCGAATCCCGGAAAAGACAAGGATGTTTTTAAATATATAGTGTCTTTGCGGCATTGGGGTACTCTAAATAGCCGACGAGCCTCAAGTCCTCTCGTGGGGTTGATGGAAGGGGAAGAGAGGTGGGAGACCCCTGACCACCCCAAGGATTTTCCCCTGTAAAGTGGGGGGACTGAGCCAAATCGTACTGTCCTCTGCATGGTGCTAAGGCTAACGACAGGCGTAAAAATTCTAGCCCTTAGCCGCGATGAATTTCACGAGCCTCGATCTGACTCCGTCAGGCAGATCGCATTATTCACAACAACAACTAGTCCACGATCTAGTGTAAAGCTCTGGTGTATGCAATTTACGTTAAATTTCAAACCAGAAGTTTGCAACACTGCTCTCTTAATAAGTCTATTAAAGCGACATATTTGCTTATTTGCGACAATTGCATTAAAAAACAACCTCGCAAAAGGCATTTTAATGATTAATCACGAAACACTGAATAGCAATAATACACGGAAATAAGATATTTAGAAGTGGTACAATATTTCTCAAAAATTAAGCAGCGTAAATGTTGCATACAGTGCACCACTTCATACGATGGAACACTTGGCTTTCTGAAAAATATATTTTAAGCAAAATAGAGAATCGAATAATCAAGTTTAAAAGAAAAATAATTAAAACTACAAAAAAGAAAAGCTTGTAATAACCTTCACTTATATTTCTAGCTTTCTACAAAAACGCTTTTTTCAATTCTTCTCGCGAAATAAAAAATCACAAAAATACGAAAAGCGTTGTAAATTTATCTGCTGATTTAGTTAAAAAAGGGGGTAAAATTATTTTTCTGGCTTAGAAATTACTGTTTGGAGGTCATTTTATTGTATAAATATAGATTATCAACTTCAAACCTTGTTCTACTTTTAACGCATAATTTTTTTTATACAACCCATTTAAAAAAAAAAAAAAACACTTCAATACGTGAACGTCGAGAAATACCTTTTAATATATTTTGATAAGTTTACCAAATGCTTATAAAAAATTGAATTATCTGATTTGTTCATTAAAATTATCTCACAAGTGAGAGAGAGACAGAGATACATTTATGTAGAACTATAAAGAAGCACAAGGGCTATTGAAGATAGATCTCGTAGTTTTTGATTCATCATAAAGTGATGAGGATTCCCCCCTGTGAGTTAGCTCCTTCCTCTCCTATCTTCCAAGGGCTGCGGTAGCCCAGTGGTTAAGGTATCGGACCATGGCAGGTATGTCATGAGTTCGAGCCCACTACCACTAAAGACCCGCCGTGTAGGGCAGCGATGCACGTTAAATCTGTCGAGAGCTGAAATGTCCTCCCGTTGGTGTGGTGTGGTAGTTAGGAGAGGGGGGTGCCAGCTCAGGTGTCGTCCACGTCACTTGACCATGGTTCAAAATGACGTGGTCCGTCGCCAAAAGCCCTCGTGTAGCTGAACAGTGCGACGTTAATATTCACTCAAACTCCTATCTTCCAAACCACATCAAAGGAAAGACGTTTGCGCTTCGACATATGTGCATGCATCGGCCTTCTCTGCCTGTCGTGTGTTCAGTGGTACTAGGTTCGAACTCCTGACATGTCAGCCACAAGTCAGTGTCCTAGCCAACTAGTCTACCGGGAATAAATATATATTGCTAGGAAAATATGCTGCATATATCGGAATTCTCGATCACGTGTTTTTTTTTTTTAATTTGACAAAATAAATTGTGTTTATCATTAGTTTAACAATGGTCTCAATTCATGTGACGTCATAGTCACATGATGGTCAAAGCCACGTGATTCTAGCCAATCAATTTTAATTTCATGTGACGTCATAGTCACACGATAAAAACTATCTAGTGTTTCCAGCTAATCAGTTCAAGCACTCCGGTGTTGCCAAGTTTTGCTCTTTGCAGAAACTTTCTCTTAAAAAGTACATTGAATACCAAATGCATTTTATTTAAAAGTATAAACATAAAATACGATTTTTTTTATAAAATTTAAAAAATCTTTTTCAAGAATTTTTTTCCCTAACATTTAAACATCGTTACCTAAATATAAAATTTGAAATTTTATCAAATTTTACAAATAGAACAACAAGTACAATTAATTTAATATTTGTTTTGAATTCAATGGAATACACGTGTTTGTTTTTATCATGTGACTTCATGAATTGTGCTCATTGAAACATCTTTAACGTAAGTTTATTTGCGTATTCTTCTACAATTGATGCCTATTTGCAACCAGATGTAAATTAAAAAAGAATGTTCATGTTGCCATTGATAAAAAAGAAAAAAAAAGAAATGAATAAAAAATATAAACTAATTATGGACCTATGAGTAAGTTTGGGAATTATTTCATTTTTTTTTTAAGCACTATTTAATTTCTTATAGTTTCTAACAATAAATTTAGATTTGGAACTACTCTATGTGTATTTCTAAAGAGCTTTAAATGGAAACCATGGAATATAATCATTGAGTTTATGTTTGTTTAATTGTTATAATCATTGAAACGAAAAAATATTTCGATTAATTTAAACTCACAAATAGGAAATAAAGTATAATAAAGTACTGAAAGAAATTGATTATATACTTCAATTATATTGTTGCTTAAACATAGATCAATAAACTGAAAAGCGTGTTTTAAAATGCATCGACATTTTTAAATATTACTACATTAAAATCAATTTAATTCAAGACATTGAAAGAGATTTCTAAAATCATTATTAAATGCAAGAGCTTTTATATTATATTTGTATCAAGGATTCTATCTTAAAAAAAAATAATTACAATCTTTTTAGGATCTACAGCTTCTACAGACAGCAGGTACAGACCTCTTTACAGAGGCGCAACTAGATTTTTTGAAATACATAACTTAGAAGTGCATTTATCCATATTTTACGACAACAGAGGGGAGCAATTTTAAGAAAAAAACGCCAATAATTATTTCAATTGGTGGTAACTCCTAAAATACTGTGAATTTTTCAAACATTCTAGTTGAGCCTCTGCAGAGAGGTCTGAGCTATATACAGGCAAAATATTATTATAATAGAAGCATTTTTCAGAAAAGGAGAACACTTGGAAAAAAATATTATTCTAAGTTAATCTTTTTGACAAAGTATTGTATTTAAATAATTTTTTTTTGTCAAAATCTCCTTAAAAGAATTTTATACATGTATTCTAATCTAAGTCACACTAAATATCATGACAATTATCCATTTATGCTCTTTTTTAAAATCACGGATCCGAACGTAGTCGGATACTTTAATATGAAGTAAGCAAAAATAGTATCATGGGTTCAAATCAGTTGAATAAGGAGGATGTCTCATCACAGTAATATTTTTTCAGGGTTGAACTTTCTTTTAAGACAGGGCCATTGCGAAGAGATGTCTTGTCTTAGTGTAAAACCCATGTATCACTCCCCAACCATGGCCTTTCCATGGTCCCAACCTTGTAGTATTGCTGATTAATGGTCTGACCACTCATGTGAGAAGGAACCCATATCACGAATTTCGGCTATGTTTTGGTCTGTAATCGATGACCTTGGGCACCCAGAAGATTCATCCTCTTCCTCACGACACTTCCCAATGAAAGCCTCTTATACCATTCAGGCACATGTGGACTAGACAAAATTTCCTCTCCATAAGACAAGGTCAACATTTAGAATGCTTTCATGGTTGATTTCTTAAGTTCCACAAAATACTTGATGTTGTTCCGACATTTTCCGCCAGAATGCAGTTTCACGTGTTCATTGAATGACGGAGTACTCCCAACTGGCATGACCAAACAAAGTGAAACTGGCCACTTATATAGGTGACGTCAGTCAAACAGTTGACGTCAACTCCACTATTTTCTCTATCTACAAAATTAGTCTCGTTTTTTTTTGTGCCACACTTTGTATGAAGTGAGTGTTCCTGCCCCACTATCAAGCTGAATGGTATCGTTTCCACAGGTACGGGAACCAACCCCGTTCCTCTTTCGAATAAGGCAAGTTCGACTTGCCTTTCATCCCTTCAGTGGGTTGATAAATAAGCCCTAAGTTTGAATGCGAACTAAAATCTTTGGAATTTCGCGTCAAACTTATCACCTGACAGGAGCGTATCCTCATGCACCTTAGTGTCCAAGGTCATAAAAACTGAAAGAGACACCGTAGGTATTGGCTCTCTGTGGGCTGTTGCGAAACTGAGTTTAATATATAGCAACGCGAGAACAATTGGTGACGGTCCTCGTAATTCTGAACGATAGTTAAATGACGAACTCAACACCTAACCTCGATACCCTTTCCGAAATTCCACACCATGTCAACGGAGGATTTCACAGTCCAACAGTAACATGTAGCTGCCTTTCTACGCAACATTCTGCCGCAGCTTTAGGGGTCGAATTCCTAAAATAGCAAGCTTAAGTCTTCAATCCTGAACACTAGTGTAACGCTCTGGTGTTTCAATTTACGTTTATGTTCAAATCAGAAGTTTGCCATACTGCATTCGTAATGAGTCTATGAAAGAAGAAACTTATTTGAAGAATATAATGACATTTCTTTTTAAAACAATACCACCACAATAAAGGCCTGTAAAATAAATTATTGTACACCACTGAATTGTATTATGCCAAAGAAGAAAGGCATTTATAAGTAGTACAAAATTTCTCAAAATTCTTCATTAGAAAGCAGACAATTTAGTACTTAATACGATGGGATTCTTAGCAAATTATTTTACACAAAAGAAAATCAAAAGATCTAGTCCATAAATAATTGCATTAACCATACAAGAAAAAAAAATTGCTAAATCTTTATTAATAAATTCAGCGTTCTACAGAAACGCTTTTTTCATTAGAATACTTTCCATTACGAGAAAGTAAAACACGAAACAAGTTACAAATTTATTGGTTGCTTCATGTAACAAAAAGTGGTAAAATTTATTTTTCAGTGTTAAAATTTATTCTGAATAAGTTATTTTATTGTGTAAATATACATTATCAACTTCAAACCATGTTCTACATTTGACGTACAATTTATTTTTTATATAAATAGTTTAGAAAAAAAGGCTTTAGTGTGTTATTATGAAAAAGAACGTTTGAATTAAATTCGAAAATTATACCAAAGGCTTATAAAAATTATATTTCCTGATATGTTAAATAAGATTATATTACGAGTGAGATTGAGAGTTAAATTTACGTAGAACTATAAAAAGCTGTACAAGGGCTTTTGGAGACGGACCTTGGTCAAGCGACGAGTTTGACTCTTTAGCTGACACCATCCTTTCCTAACGTCCACTCTACATCAACTGAAGGGCGTTTGAGACTCGACAGATCTAACGCGCGTCGGTTTCCTCTGCAAGCTAGGTCTTCATCGGTACTAGGTTCGAACTTGTTACACGCCAGCTACGAGTAAATGACCTTAACCACTAAGTTACCTCAGTCAAAAAATAATACTACGAAGAAAATTTGTTAGACATATCAGAATTCTTATTCACGATGCTCATACAAATTTCCCGTTATAAGAATAAATGTTTGATATTTAAAAAAAAAAAAATCTAAATGTATAATCCTGTAAGATCTTGTTTCTTTGTATCTAATTATTCCACAATTTACCAGTCAAGCGTCTTTGAGTGTCAAACATGTATCTATTACGTCATGAATCAGCCCAAAAGAATTTAAAAAACGCAAATTTGATAATAGATAAGCAATTTCTTTTTTTGTTTGATACACAACGTATGTTTTTCTTTCATTAACCATTGAAACATCTGTTCTGCAATTGCATGCTCTTCTACAAATGATCCCCATTTACAATATAGATTGAAAACTAAATCTCATGGTTTCTTTGGTAAAAAATAATTGAGAATGAAAAATTATTTATGTAAATATAAACAAGTGTATGAACTCTTTCCACTTAACTTTTTTTAATGCTCGTTCTAAAATGTGTTCTTGGAAAATGGGTAGTTTTTCGTGCAGCTGATTTTCAGGTAATATCCTCTGAGGGCATTTGCTTGTAGGTGAATTCTAAATATATATTTTTGAATATCGTCGCTTAGGGTATGTCAGACCCCACGCGTGATTGGCCGTTACAGATCTGAATACTTGAGCTCACTGTTTAGTCTTTCTTATGCGATAGCGCATTATTGTAGTTATGATCAATACATGTGATATTTGAGTAATTTAATAAATTAATTTAGCTGCGTGACATCCCATGAGGGACAAGGCCTACTGTGCCCAACTCAGTGTACGCGATTTTGGCCCCTGAGGTGCATGAGTATATGTTCCGGCCAGGAGGTCAGTCTGGCGCAAACACCCTCAGTTTTAAGTTCCCAAGTAAGCTTGGTACTCATGTTATTGACCTATTGAAGGGATGGAAGCCCGGAGTTTGAACCTTAGACATGTGGTGTAGAAGCTAGATGCACTAACCATTCAGCCACTGGGCTTCTAAGTAATTTAGTAGATACAGTATTTAATAGAGATACCATATAGCAGTATTTTCGGAGGATGAAAGTCTATTTGCAGTAAAGATGAGGAAGAATCAAATGATGAAAAGTATAAAATATCATCTATGATTACTCTACTGAAATCGATTCAGACATAGAAGGACACACTTTCGAAAATAAATGCTTTATATGTAGAGGCACAGAAGTCACGGACACCCAACACAAATATAACTTTTCTTCTACTTTCAATAATACATAGTGGTGAAACAGTCATCAGATATACCATCCCCATCTGATTTGACTGAAATCTGATGTAATATTTTCCATAATTAAACTGAGGAAGAAATAATCGCCTTTGATGAAATAATCAGAACATGATCAATGACTACAAAATTGAATCTTTAGCATATGATAATATTTTTTTTGTCACTGAACGTTGTGATGATAGATGCGCAAATTATTTTATTTCGTACTGAGAAACCACCTAGTTAACATCTAACCAGACGCTGAATTCTTGAGGTATCCGACTACTTGCACAACAACTTTTTTTTTTAAAAAGGGGGGGATATGGGGTTTTTTTTGTGGTTTTTAGATTTATTTAATACATTTTAAGAAAAATGTGCTAAAATTAAGTAGAATAAAAGAAATTGTTATTGCTGAAATTGAATAAAATTGGTAAAAATGAACAAAAAATACTTTAAAAAGGTTTATGGACAAATTTTCAATTTTTCAATTTTTATGAGTTGCTTTGCTATTCATTTTTAAATCACCTTTGGGATAAGAGATATTATAATTTTTACAAAAGATAAAGGACTTTATCTTAGTTATTACTTGAAATTGCTTAAAAAACTGTGATTATATTCCCATAAGGGTTAGTAAATTTTGTAATAAAACCGTGACTGTTAAATCTGAAAGATAAAAACACAATAATTAGTAATAAATAACTCAGTTAATTATTTTCAAAACTTTTTGAGCAATCTCTGTTCCCATTTGAGCATTTTCAAAAAGATACATTTTGAGTAAGTATGACATTTTGCTTGAAATAGTGGCATCTGATTTTACTAAAACACTTGTATTTTTTGTTCTAAGGAGTGGAAAATAATACACTTGATATATTTATAAATCTTATAAGGTGACATATAAAATAAAATCATAAACAAAATTTGCTAAATTTTGGGAAAAGTCACAATTTAAGAGTAATCGGTTACCTTAAGAGTTTTTGATTTCCATATACGGAAGAATGCAAAGAATGTAGAAACCAACAAGCAATGCTTCTTCGAAATTTAAAAAAATAATAATAAGATCCAGTGAAAAACTTGCACTCGCTTGCTACCGAGACTAAAATAGTGTATAAATAATGTACTGAATACCCCAATAAAAAGAACAGAAAAACTAAATTTAAGTGTGAAAATTGTAATAAACATTTTTCATTTCCTGCATTTCTTCTTTTTTTCACCTTTGTATACAACTTTTATGGTAAAAACAGAATTTAAACATCCTTGGTTAGGAGATATCCAGGGCGTGAAATTCCGTTCATTATTTTTTTTTTTTTTTTTTTTGCGCACGGAATGCCGGGTTTAATGATACAGACTACAACTGAGCTGGCAAACACTCTCTGAGCTTACCTAAAACGTCCATGTTAGGACCTCAACAGCCTTGGAAGATTTAACTTGCATTCGGACTTCTACACAGCGTATCTTCAGCGACATTAGGGCTCGAACCACCTGATATAATGGACACAAGTACAAGCCATTGCCACCAGGGTAATTACTGTGGTGTTTGAAATTTATGTTGATTTTCAACCCATAAAAATGCCACCATTTTTTCGTAATAAGTTTATGAAAGAAGATTTTATCGCGAAACATTATTCTTGTTAAACAATATCAGCACAAAAGAAGTTTCAATTATGTTATCATAATCCTAAAATGCAATAGGCCACGGAAGAATATGAACGTTTCTATATTCAGCTAATCGAGGGAGTTTGCCTAAAGACCTCCTAATTTGGAATCAAGGTCAAGTGACGATGTTGACACCTGGACTGGCACCACTTCCCCTAGCTTCCAAACAAAAACCAATGGGTGAACATATCAACATTCATCAGCCCTTCTGTACAGTGGATACTCAGCGATACTCGGGTGGAACTCATGTCATGACAGGAACATATCCGTTTAATAAAAAACTAGACTGTCACCGCCCTCACAAGGCATCGAAAAACAATAGTTAGAATAGGTACAAATTACTTTAAAATTCTTCATAAAGCAGCGTAAAAATTTACAAACAGCCAACCCAACAAAAGATATAAAGTAATAGGAAATGAAATACAAGTTTAATTAAAAGAAAACTTTCAGTCAACACAAGAGAATGTGTGAAATCTTCTAAATCTCTATTTATACTTCTAAATCTCTATTTATAAAACCAGCGCTCTACAGAAACGATTTGTTTAATGTGAAGAAACACGCATAAAAATAAATTTTATTAAGACCCGAATTGCATTGAAATTTATATGCTGCTTTATTTAATCAAAAGTGGTAAAATTCATTGATAAGTATTAAAAATTACTACTTCAGTTTTTAATTTACGTTAACATAGATCATCAACTTGAAACCTAGTTCTGATGCACTTTTTTTTTTCAAGCAAGCGATTTTGAAAAAAAAAATTACCTTCTAGATGATTGATAAGTATTTTCTAATATATATTACAAATTTTATTTATTGCTGTAACAAATTATATTCCTTGTATGTTAAATAAAATTATAGTACGGGTAACATTCATATTTGAGTCACACACTTAAACGCTAAATTTGGCCTTTTGTCAACAGACAGATTATTAATGTTTTTATACTCAGCTATACGAGGAAGTTTGCCTATAGACCTCCTAATTTGGAATCAAGGTCAAGTGACGGTGTTGACACCTGGACTGGCACCACTTCCCCTAGCTTCCAAACAAAACCCAATGGGGTGTGAACGTATGAACCTCAACATATTTTTTAACATGCATCTGCTCTTCTTTACAATGGATCTTCAGCGATGCTTGGGGCCGCGGTAGCCGAGTGGTATAGGTATCGGATCGTGGCTTGCCTTGTCACGAGTTCGAGCCCAGTACCACTAAAGACCCGCCGTGTAGGGCAGCGATGCACGTTAAATCAGTCGAGAGCTGAAACGTCCTCCTGTTGGTGTGGTGTGGTAGTTTAGTCTAAGGGGTGGGGCTAGCTCAGTTGATGTTCACGTCGCTTTACCCAGGTTCAATAGGGCTTTGTCCGGCGGCTAAGGGAATTGTGGACATTCCAGGTGTGACGTTAATATTCAATCAATCAATCTTACTAATTAAGTTTCCCAAAGTCGAGTATTTTGTTTATGTATATTCCTTAATTTTCAATGCAGTGATTCAAAAAAAAAAAATTATTCCCTGAAAGAAACTCCAGTAAATCATAATGCGGCAGATAAAGGGTACAGTTACTTTACACAGGCAATTTAGCACAGTTATAAAAGTAATGAGCTAAAATATATTCAAATTTACCAAAACCTTATGGCTCTCTGCACATTTTTTATAGAAAATTTTATTAAATTCTTGGTTCTCATGAGACAATAAACTGTTACAAATGAGAAATAATTGATATGAGAATTAAATCCTTAGTTTATCTTATTTATTACTGAAATATAATTATCACAATTTTTTTTATATATTTATTTAATTAATCTGCATTTTGAGGTTAAAATTTTAATTTCTTGCAATATGTCCAACACATTGATCCAAAAATAAAATTTTTTAAATGTTTCTTGATTCTTGTAACTGCTAGATTATCCATGAATTTATCTTTAGAAAATGTGTACTTGCAATAGAGATAAATTAAATCATTTTAGAATCTATATCTCTTATGCGCAATGGAACAGTTTACATTGCTTTATTTTTTATTGGAGAAATATTCTTAACGTTTTAAATGCTAACATGTTTGTCTTCATGTATTCTGCCACGCAAAATAACTAAGCAATTATGTCAAAAGTAAAGCGTCAAATGCTGAAATGCATCCTCATGGGAAGAAAACTGAAATATGTTTTTTTTTCTTGATATAAAATTAAAAATTTCAAATATTCTTACACTAAATTACAATATATATATATATATATAACCTTGATAATAATAATAAAAAGATTTACGAACAGAAATTTTTCTACTGCTCCTAACTACTTAAAACATTTAAAATGAATAGGATATGTACTATACTTTTTCACAATTCTGGGTGTATGGAAGTGTGAGATGAGTGAAAGTTTATCTATGTTGCATTATAGGGTGTTTATAATTTCGAACGACAAAATTGAAAGAAATGTTAGCTGGCAGCAGGGGACAACAAACTATCGTAGAACACGAGGTCGTAAGTCACGTTTAAACGGAGTAATGCGAAAAAACAGTTTTGAAGGGTGTGATGTCGAGTGGAATGTAAAATGGCAGTAAAAAACAAGAAATACAATTATTAGACATCAAATATGTTTACAATGAGAACAATGCATCACAGCTTGACGTCAGAAATGCAAGGACAAGTGATTGCCATAAAAATAGTTCAAAGTTGATGCGCAAAGCCGACACCGAAGGTTGAAAGACTTTGGGATGCATTCAAACGAATCCGGGTAGCTGGGGATTTCATGTGTTTCCAGAAGAAATCTAAAGGATTGGGGAGCAAAGAGGCCAAACAGCAGGTTTGAGCTTCCATTTTACATCCCGTAATATGTAGCATGGTGATTACACAGTGGAATCGAACAAAACAAGATCGCGAAGTAAACCAAAAAATGGGTTGCAAGTTTATATGTTGCTTTAGTTTTAAAAAAAAAAAAAAAATTATTTTTCTCGCTTACAAATTACTGATTACTTATTTTATTGTGTAAATAAGGATTATCAAAACTTGTAACTTTTTTTTGATTTAACTTAAAATTTTATTTAAATAAACCATTTTGAAAAAAAAAATCAATACGTGGTCCTCAAAAGGAACATTTTAATATATTTTGCAAATTTTACCAATGACTTATAAAAACTGAATTTCCTGATTTGTTGAGTAAAATTATATTAATAGTGAGAGTTACATTTATGTAGCACACACTATAAATCTGCGCAAGTACTATATGAGACAGACCTAGTAATTTTGAGCCATGTTAAAGGATGACCATAAGTTGGAACTACCTGCCGAAGTTACCACACCTCACCAACGAGAGGAATTTTGTGCCTGGACATATGTAACGGGATTCGGTTAACTCTGCACATCAGGTATTCAGGGGGTTTGGGTTAGAACTCAGGACACACCAGCCGAGAGTCAGTGACACTGCACCTATAAATAAGAGTGCGAACTCTTTCATTGCATTTCGGAGAATATTTAATTTTTCTATAATTCTTAACTAAATATTCAGATACGTTGTTTCCCTATGAGTATTTGTGAATGACATAAAATAAAAATCATGGGGGATTATAATAATTAAGAATCTTTTTAATTAAATGTAATAAGAATTGAAAGAAAATTAAAATTCATTTAAACTCACAAATAGAAAATAAAATAATGAAAAAAATTGAATGTAAATTCATTATTTTGTTGCTTAAGCAAATATCAATAAATTTGAAGTCATCTTTTCCCTAAGACATCCAATTTTTTGAATATTGTTGTATAAAAGTTTCTTCAAATGCAGATATAAAAACCAAATTCTAAAATATTAAATTATTTTTGTAGCCACTGGAATAAAACTATTTAAAATAATCTCTCTCTGTTTCAAAAAACAACACACATTACAATAATTGAATCATTTAAATTAAATAATTAAGTTCATTTAAATTAAATAATTAAATTAAATAAGTATGATCATTGTAATTAAATAATTATGTTCATTTTAATTAAATAATACAGTTCATTTTAATTAAATAATTAAAATTTTAAAATTATATAATTAAATTCATTTTAATTAAATAATTAAATTTTTAAAATTATATAATTAAATTCATTTTAATTAAATAATTAAATTTTTAAAATTATATAATTAAATTCATTTTAATTAAATAATTTAATTTTTAAAATTATATAATTAAATTCATTTTAATTAAATAATTAAAATTTTAAAATTATATAATTAAATTCATTTTAATTAAAATAGTGATAAATTAAATAATTTTGCGATGTAATTAATATGTTACGCTTAATACTAGAATTTCCACATGGAAAAAATATTCATAACATTTAACTAATATCAATAGTAAAATAAGGCTTTCACACCTATTTCATATGTGTACTGTCTGAATATATACCGGTATCTAGAAAAATGGAAGTGTTTAATAGTAGAACGTCCACGATTTCGATTACTCTTAAACATCCACCAGTGTCATATCGACTCTTCGATATAACAAATATGAAATAATTATAATAAATAAATAATTGCAGGACTTCTGATCATTAGCTGACATTTATAATTTTTGTATTATTCTCTTTCTGTAGTTACACGGTGGCACTTTAGAAATTAAACAATTACTTATAAAGTAAAGCGTGAAATCTCCTAAATTGCATCCTCAGGAGACACAGTATTTCAAATATAAGATATTTTCACGCAGAATTATATATATGACACGATTTTAGAGTCAGAAACAGACTTAGTTTTAATATATAAAGGTCTTTATTTGATCAAAGTTAGACATCATCTGACGCAAGATGCAGAGAGAAAAAAAGAGCGCCACCGAATAATCTTAAGTGGGTTAAACACTTAAAACACCGATCGCGGCGTTCATGAGCGCTCTTAAAGGTTAATGCTGACATACAGGGCTATTAAATATAACGATCTGGAATTAGACATGTTTATTGGCTAGGCCATATTTTGGGAAGAAATAAATGGGTCATTAGTTTGATACTTGAAGAGGTCATGATGTAATATAAAAGTGAATTACTAGATAGGGAATTTAATTTTAATTCTAATTTTGTTATATATATATATATATATATATATATATATAAAGATTAATTTCCTATTGATAAACTAGTAGTATTCATTAAATCTAATGAAAATAAAAATATATCAGAACTAACAATTACTAAAAACATTTAGGTCATTTAAAATGATTACTATTGTCTATTCACTTTTTTCAAAATTCTGTTGCATTTGAAGTGAGTGTAATTATAAAGCAACTCGAGGTCTAACGGCAACGGTACTTGTAACTTTGAACCATGGTTACATGACGTAGAACACACCTGAGCCCCTTGACGAACTTTATCAACACGTACACGGGAGGACATTGAGCATCGACCTAATTAATGTGCATGAACCTGGCTCTACACGGAGAACCATCAGCTATATTAGGGCTCGAACTTTTGAAACAACGTACATGAATTCGAAACCATGACCACTAGCATAACACACTCCTACTCTGGTGTATGAATTTTTTGTAGACTTTGAACCCACAGAAGTGCCACACTGTTTTCGTAATAAGTATCTGAAAGAAGAAATTCACAAGCTTAATTATGACAATTTTATTTGTTAAGCAATACCAACACAAAAGCCATTTTAATATTTGGCCACACAATGCTAATTTGCAAAAAAGCAAGGGTGAGCAACTGGGGGAATGAATTGTAATGTCGCACAATCCAGCTACTCAAGGGCGTTTGGCGACTAAACTCGTAATTTTGAACCAAGGTCAAAAGACGAGGATGACCTCTTATCCCCTCTTCTAACTTCCACACCATACCAATAGGATTAACTTTCTTCTTTGAAATATTCATCAACCTTTTCTGCACGTCTTATTTTTGGTGGCCCACGAGTCATTTTTCTTGACCACCACTACTGTAACAAAAAGCCACTGAAGAAATATATTCAAACTAGCTAGATGACCCGGCGTTGCGCGGGCTTCTTCAAGTGTACATCTTTATGCCTTGGAAGATTCCCTTTCAGTGTCAGCCCTTCTGTGATTTCTATATTAATGTCATTAAAATACTGATTTTCGAAATTTTTTCCACATTTTGTTTTGTTTGGCGGGTCTGTTTTCACGCCACTTAGCTCGGCGTTGCAAGGGCTTTTTACGTGGGTACAATTTTATCCCCATGGAAATTTTTCTTTTCTCTCTGGACACCAGTATTTCTGTGTGTGCGTGTTACTGAGCGATGTGAGTGATTTCTATATTTATGTCATTTAAATCCCCTTTTCAGAAATTTCATCCCCTTCTTTTCTTTATCAGACAGATTTCTTTTCCTTCCGTTCAGCCCAGCGCGTTGTATGGGTTTTTCAAGCATAACCCCTCTTTTTTTCACCGAGGGATAAGCTCTTTTTTTTCAAATTTCTATTTTCGATTAGAATTTTACAAAACTGATCTAGTTTTTATCTCAAGAAAACACACAATGTACGAATTTATTATTAAATAAATAATTTAGTAATAAATAATAAAATGCCATATAACTTTAATTACTAAAAAATATATTAATTTATATCAATTTTCGTTAAATAAGGAATAAAAAAATGTGTACCGTTAGCTCTGAAATGACTGCTTTTATTTGGATGTTTGATTATTCGATTAAATATATGTAACTGTGAAAAAAGAACTATGGGGAGAAAGCCTAAATATTTGATTACATTCCTTGTATAAAAAAAAATTTAAAAGGAAATAAAACTATTTAATAAAAACAGGGCAGAATTTTCCTAATGGTTTTTCAATAAATTATTTCTCTATAAGAAGGCTATCAGTTGCTATGTATTATTAAAAACTAAGATCGTATATTAATTATTTTATACATGAAACAATGAATACTTGTTTTATAATTTAAACTAATAAATTGGATTTGGAAAATTACTTGAAAATCCATTACTTACAATCATTATAAAAGAAAAAAAACACCCAAAAAGAAAACATCTTTATCAGACAGAAAAATCTTTTATCTGCTTACGTACTCTCCGTAAGTTGTTTTTCCGCACATGCGCTATAAGCACTCAAACTTGTGGGTTCTGATATAGCTTTCCCATAATTAACTATTACTGGCATTTGGCGATTTTTCCAATTTTTTTTTCGTTGTATTTTTACGGCTCCCCAGACGGAAAAAATACATCTGTTTTAAAAAATATTTTATGTATAGAGAAAGCAGATTTTTTTTTAATTACAAAATCCAAAAACATTTTTGAAGTTTTACAATATTTTGTTTCAAATTAACTTGGCAGCGTTGGAAAAGGTTAAAAAAATCTACCAATCTGCTTGAAAAATAGTTTTATTTTTTTTAAGAATTTAAATTAGAAAAATTTAAAATATTGTAGAAATTGAGATTTTGGTAATATATTTCAAGTTAATCACATGTTAAAAGCATTTATTTTTTAAACAAAGTTAATTAATACAGTCCACAAAGCAACGTCATGGAATTCCATTTTGGCTTAAAACTGATTTTCAACGCCAACTTTTGTTATTATTTTAACAATAACAGTGTTACAACAACGTCTACAAATCAAAATTGGCACCAAAAAAACTGGTTTTAATTAATATCTTTTTAACTAAACCATTCTCTAATCTAATTGAACCCCCACAAAATATGTCATCAAAACCACTCCAGCCGTTTAGGAAGAGTTTAGTCACATACACACGCACAGAAGATTAATATATATAAAGATTATTTGAAAAGATATATTAATTAAAAACGCTAAAAAGCATGATTCGTCTGCATTTTTGTAACAATGAAGACCCGGTTTGGCCAGTTTGGCTGAAAATCGATTTTCGACGCCAACTTACGTCATTTTTTAACAATAACATTGTTACAACAATGCAGGTGAATATTGAGTTGAATGTTTTTAATTAATATCTTTTTAACTAATTGCGATATCGGACCGAAATGTAAATCTAAACAATTCTTAAATCCTCTTGAACCCACACAAAAAATTTCATCAAAATCGGTCCAGCCGTTTATTAGGAGTTTAGTCACATACCCAAGCAAAGAAGATTTATATATATAAAGATTAGATACACAATTCCACAGTATGTAGCATGAAAGTAGCAGAAAAACTGCATAACAAAGGATCCGAAGTAATGAACATAATTATAAAAAAAAAATCGTTCATAAATTCAGCGATCTACAGGAACGCTTTAATCAATACCAAAAGGGAATGAAAAAAGGATAAAGTGTCATATAACACGAGTTGCATCAAATATTTTTATCCTAATTTATTTCATAGAAAATGGTAAAACTGATATATGATTAAAAATCACTGCAATTAAGTTATTTATTGCGTATGAGTAGATTATCAACCTCAAACCAAGTTCTGATGTTGATAAATAAATTTTAATTACATATAAACCACGTTGAAAATAAAAATTATTTTGGCTATCGTTTCTCGATAAGTACTTTCTCATGTATTTCTCAAAGCGCGTTATTTCTAATATGATAAATATAGTTACAGAGCGAGTAAGAGTTACAATTATGTCAAACTGCAAAGCTGCACAAGGCTAGTGGCGAAAACCTCGTACCATGGTCAAGTGATGAGAACAACACCGGAGTTTACACTCTAGTTTCCTTACTTCCATACACCCCATCCCGGTGGGTGTGGTTTGGTAGTTAAGAGAAGGGGTGCCAACACATATGTCGTCCTCTTCACTTGACCATGGTTAAAATTTACGAGGTTCGTCGCTAAGAGCTCTCGTGTAGCGAATAGTGTGTCGTTAATATTCATTCACCCATTCCACACCACACCCAAGGGAGGACATGTAAACGTCGACGTATTTATCGTGCATCAGCAGTCTCGGCACGGCAAGTTTTCAGTGATACAACGCTCAAACTCATGACATGCCAGACACGAGTCAGAAATGTTGCTCACTGGTCTACGGCAGCCACGATGTCTAATATGAAGAAAATATGTTGCCTGCATCGGAACTCTTGGTCACGATGCACAAATAATATTTTACTGTAGGAAATGTTTGGTATTTTTTTAAAAAAAATAAAACACACACAACAGCAGAAACTTTTAGTACAACATTTTTTCTGCGGTTCATGTTTGTTCGTGTTAATTTATTGCAAAAGTTGTAACTGCTATTATACAGCAAATGTATTGCCAGCCAAGCGTCTTTCAGCGTCAAGAGATAAATTATTATGTCATAAATCAAAACATTTGCAATAAAAATAGAAGAAAAAAACTGTGTTTGTCGACTCTCACGACTGGAGTTTACACCTTATATACAGTTGTCTTTGATTATACAGTAGGCAAACAGGGTTAATAAATGGCTCTTCTATAACACTGAAAGTATGCATGTGCATTTTCTTTATTCCTTTTATATTTTTAATGTTGATTCAGTAAAATAATATATATATATATATATATATATATATAAAATTTACATCAATTGTGTTACATATTTTACTCATAGTATATGAGTACATTGTTAAGAAGTTTAATTTCCTTCACTATTAATATCACTTTGAGTTTTAATTGCATTAATTCTCTCGCCATTATTTATCACTGTGAAAAGAGACTTGTGGCAATTAAAGTACGTATAATACGTGAAAGTCGGCAGATACATTATTTATATACGAATCGTGAAAACATCACATAAATGTTTAAACCATACCTAGTCATTCCCAGTGCCCTACCAGGAATTAAGAACAAATTCCACAAACTAAGCTCTGATTTTTAAAATTTTACTAATATCAATGCTTCATATCTTTATCGAAATCACCGTCAAGTATGAGTGGAAGTACATAATATTGTTTCTTCAGTAGTTTAGATTCATCTTCCGTTTATGTTAAAGCTCACATTAGT
>BMAV01023093.1:65066-94672 GCA_019973955.1 Trichonephila inaurata madagascariensis | reverse complement strand
CCTGTACCTTTCAAATTATATATTTATTAGAGTTGGATACCTTTGAAACATATAAATCGATGCATTTTTTTGAAGAATCTCGTCTTCGAAATCGAAATTGAATGCTACATGACCACTATATAACAACCCTAGTTTTCATGATTGGAAATTAATAATTAATTCCCAATTGCTGTGGCGCATAAAATTCCCATAGCTCTGAAAATAATTATTCCTGTATTTCTAATCCATTTTTGAGTGTACTAGTGAAGGTTTAGTCAATAATAAACATTACAACTCTTACTATCCACTACTACCACAAACTCAAACTCAAAACAGAATTCACAAACATCCCTTTTTTGTGTAGAAATCAATCCATAGGCTAATAACAGTGACATTTTTATAAATTTGATAAAATGTAATTCTTTGCGTATTATTTAACTATTTTTATCAGTGTGATGTATTTTAAAGAAACATTCTGTTCACAAAACTGACATTTATATAATTTTAACTGTTACGCTTTTGATATTTGAGAAACTGCAAAATGAATTCTTAGAGATTGTGCAATACTGAAATATTTTGCAAATTTGAAATATGTACATTAAAATTTTTTTTAAAAAATTTACAATTTAATGCATTAAATTCTTTGAAACATTTCGAAATTTAATGTCATAATAAATTACAACTATTATGCCAGTCAAAGTAAGTCAATATTAAAAGTCACCCTGTAAAATCTCTTGTAAGTAATGTTTCCTACATGCGATAAATGACAACTCAAAATTAAACTGTCTTCTTACAACTAAGTATCATTTGACTTATAGAAGTATTCGAATTCACTTTGACATAACTTAACTTCGAAAGAAAAAAAGAGGAAAAAACAATTTTATTAAATTTTTCATGAAAGCAGAACTTATTTAAAAGTCGTATTAAACTTTTCTTCCTTTTTCTTATTCCTCTTACAAATAAACTTTTAACAATTTAATGACTTATTTACCTCAAATTAATTAATAAATAGTCTTTTCCTTAAGGTGTGTTGTGCTGACATTCAAATCAAAAATCAAGTTTTTATTCGAGAAAACTTTTATTTGTATACTTATCAGATGGAATTCGCTACGAATTACATCTTTATTCATTGCTGAAGCAATTTTCGTTCTTATTTTCATTTTTGCCATTGAAGGTATATTTCCGTAATTTTCAAATTAGTTCCATTAAAATTTATAAAATGAGCATAAGTTAACTAAAGAATTTTACTTATAAACTCACATTCGGTGGCACAACCCATGAGGGCCAGGACCTACTGTGCCGATCTCAGTATGCGTGACCATTGGACATTGAGGTGCATGAGCAGATGTCCCGATCAGAAGGTCAGTCTGAAGCGATATCCCCAGTTTTTAAGTCCCCAAACAAGCTTGGTACTCATGTATTGACCTATTGCAGTAGGGAGGAAAAGCTGAGTCGACCTTGCCCAATCCGGGAATAGAACCGGACCTGTAGTGTGGAAGTGCGACACGCTACCACTCAACCACTGAGCATTCATTCCTTTACTTATGATTTAAATAATAAACAATGATTAAAAAATTATAAATATTGTATCTAAATTATAATTATCGATGAAAGAACTTGTGTAGAAGGCCATTCACAATGCCGTTTATGAAAACGATTTTGATAGTTAAATTTTATCAATAAATATCGCATTTTTTCTAGAAATTTTCTTCTATCTTATAGTCATGATTCTTGACAATAGCTCTAACTTCAATTGTTCTTGAAAGTATAAACCTTTTCTTAGTACTATCATGAAGAATTTACTCTATTCCTCTTGAACCATGTTCCCCCAGTTTGTTCAGTCTTCTTTGATACCGTTTTCCTAAGGCTCGTTTTAATAAACCGAAAGAGCAAAAGTTCATTGAAGAACCATAGGGTGATTTTGCACGTACTTCATCAAATGAGATACAATTCATTTCTTTTTCTGATTCCTTTTTTTTTTTTTTTTTTTGCTAAATAAGCGGCAGTTGACTCAGACGTATGACTACAACCTTTGTGCATATAAAACTCAAATTTATCAATGTCCTTTGAAAATAAGGTTGGAAATTCTTCTCGAAAGTTTGGTTCTAAAATATTCTGCTGATAGTAGAGTAAATTAGTTTTTATTCAGAATTTTTTATTTTTAATTGGCGGGTATATCAAAAACCTGCAGCTATCAGGAATCCTTATGAGAACTTTTCTGTACACTTACGAAACCATTTCGTACTGTTATTCCTGTTAATTGAGAAATAGAAATTTAATTTTATATTTTATTAAAGTCACATCAATATACCCATAACTCATCGAATGTTACCACAATATTTCCTTTTTCAGCAGCTGGGTATTTTTTATATAGTTTTCTAAAATTTGCTTTTTTTACAGCAATATATGTTTTAAAAAAAGGAGACAGACTTTATGTTTAAATGCATTTTTAAGCTTTATATGTTTATGGATGATTTTAATTACAGTGCTCGAAGACATTTTTAGTTTCAATGCAATGGATCTGTTAGTCGGTGGATTCTCTTTTAGGATCAGAGACTTCATTTTCTTGATAGTTGTCTGAGTTTGAACTCTTAGAATGAGGTTTCGTGGTCATGTTTTTATTTTTATTTTCTACTAGACGACTTTTACCTTTCTATTTTAATATATTATAAATACCTTTTTTTGAAATGCAATAACCTATATTTTTACACTACTTTTTTAATTTGTTGATACGAATATTTCTCCTTGGAAAGAGTAATTACGTAACCTTCGAACCAATGTTCGAGCCATATACAATGTCGAGCCATTTTTAAAATAAATCTCTTATTTTATATTCCAATTAAAAGAAAACTGTTGCAGACAATTATTCTGAAGTTTGCAATGTTTTATTTTAAAATGCAAACCAGAAAAGAAATAACAAAGTCGTTCCCATAAAGTATCAACGACCTTTTGTATTTTACATTTAAACCTACTTTGTGGTCTTTGATATGTTAGTACTTTAACTTATTATTATTACCCTTTTGGTAAATCAACGTTGAAAGTATAATTTTAGAAAATTATATCATTCAAATTAAACATAAAAATTTTAATTTATACATATGGCTTTTTGCACACGCCTAACTGAAAGACTGGTGTGCTTGAGGATATAAACGTTTCAAAATAGATGTACAGTTCTAAAATATATTGTCACAATCTTTAAAAATGAAATTAAAAATAAATAAATAAAAAGCTTATCTATCCAATCAATTTTATTTTAAGTATTTTCCTAGATATTCTTCTCTTACATTCAACCATTTCAACCAACCATCCCTCTTACACCTCTGCTTCTTTCTAATAGTACATTCATTTTTTTGTTCGAAATGCCTTGTCACCATACACTTATTTTTATTTTTGTGCATCCATAAATTACAACTATAGAAAATATTCATTAATATCTTAGAAAAAGAGAGTACTTGTCAAAGTAGTCGACTTTGTTACTTAATGCTAAGATTATTTTAGCTTCATAAAACTAATTGTTTTTAATTTGGGTGATATTAACAAAAGCTATAATATGTTTAAAAGAGTGAAGATTGTTTCTATATAACAAAATGGCATGAAAGTATTTGCAATTTCAAAACAATTTAGAATATCAAACAGAATCATAATAAGGAAATATGAAGCATATTTAACTAAACATAACACAAAAGCTTCATCATCTGGGGGGACATAGACCCAAGAAATGGGATCATGTTGATCATGGGATCAACTTAAGAGAAGGGACTTGGAGAAGGATCAGAGCATCATAAATGTTTATTACTGTATGCAGCTGAACACATTTCTCAAAGCTTTGATTTAGAAATAATACTGTATGTGTACCAACTTTATTTCTCTTCTTGTCACCAAGCATTTGTTAAATTACTTCGATATTTGGTTGCAGAATCAAAATGATGTAACTTTGAAATTTTGCTATATCCAATCTGAAATTTTGCTTATTTTCTAGATCTCTTTTCAAGGTAATTTCTGTTGTTCCCAAAATTGAAAGACCTATAGCTGAATAACGGATCTATTAACAAAAATGACATCATTCAATCAGCGGAATTATTTGTGTTGAAGCAATTTTTACAATTAAAACATCTTTAAAATATCAAGAAACGCTGGAAGAAATGTAAAACTCTGGATGATGACAATGTATAGAAGTATTAAGAATAACAAATAGAAATTAAAATTTCTATCACTATTATTTTGAGTAATAATCAAAGTTCTACG
Source organism: Trichonephila inaurata madagascariensis (assembly GCA_019973955.1). Taxonomy (NCBI): domain Eukaryota; kingdom Metazoa; phylum Arthropoda; class Arachnida; order Araneae; family Nephilidae; genus Trichonephila; species Trichonephila inaurata. The sequence continues at coordinate 90,448 of BMAV01023093.1, read as the reverse complement.
TTGCCCAGACAAACTACTATTATTAACCTGGCATCACTCGTGCGAAAAAAACGACCGAAAGTTCTCACGTATGGTATCCATACCCAAGCGTGTTTACATTCTCTTTGAACAGTAAAATTTGTATACAAAAGTTAAAAAGGAAGAACAATAGGACTTACAATATACTTATTACATTTTTCACCCGTAAATTTAGTTTTTCTGTTCTTTTTATAAGGGCATTCAGTACAATGTTAATACACTCACTTATTCTGGTCGTGAGTGACTGCGATGATTTCACTGGATCCTATTATTTTTTTTTAGTCTGTATCTTTTTAAAACTAAACATATAAGAGTAAACTTCTCTATTCTTTAAATTCAAAAATTTTTGAATTTCTTTTTTATTTTCTTTTATTGTTCCCGCAATAGTTTTTTTTTCTTTCAAAAAATTATCTGAAAGTGGATAAGATGTGTACCATTTGTCTCCTTTGAAATTACATTCTTCCCAAATGCTTTTGTGTCTGTAGATATAAAACATTTATTTTCAACAGTATCTCCCTCTTCTAAATCTGGATCGATTTCACATGATGAACCATATTTGCTGTTATGACCTTCAACATTTGATTCTTTCTAATCATAACCGTGCAGAGAATTTCTTCTTTTTCCGAAAATGTGTGTGTGTGCTGTGTAGTACTATATCTATTAAATTACTTAAATATCACATTTATTCATCCTAAGTAAAATAACATGTCATTGCATAAGGAAGATTTAAAATGTGTTACTTAGTGCTTAAATTTGCTTTAATTTGAGAAATTTATATAAACATTTTAAATATAATTATCATTTTTCCCTTTTGGCAATAAATACAATATAAAGAATCTTAAAACCGGATAATGAAATTAATATTAAATAGATGATTTCAGCAAATTTGGAGAAAATACCTTAGAAAAGATTATGAGCATAAATTTAAAGGAATAAGAATATTCATTACTTAGAGTGATCTTGTATTCCTTAAGAAATTATTTAGTCAACAATCAATGCACCACTTTTGATCTGAGTTCTCGAAGTCGATCTGTAATAAAAATCATGTTTTAGAGGATTCCAAGTTTAATACCAGGGCTACAAATACCTCGTTCAATGACTTACCCAGAGTAAGAGTTTTTTATGTCTTTCTCATCTTCGCATCGTCTCTCTCTAGAAGGATAAATAAAGACGGGGATGCTGTACTTTCTTATATTCCCAAAAGAGTTGATAATGTTTTTCTCCTCTTAGTGGAAGCGTTATATTCCTGAGAGGATAAAGACATTTCCCCAGAAGTCTTATGCTTGACTATGTTATGTGTAATGGTCCAAATTTCTGTAGAGGATTTAATTATAAATCCGCTACACAAAGAAAGAAATTAGGAAGCGGAAGGAAGAAATGATTAATGAAAAGAAGGGGATTATAAAATGGAATCAGCAACAGGAAAGGTATGTTATTTGGCATAAGATCTTATTCATTTCAAACACCGGAAAGGAAGCTAAGAATATGTGTTTGACTCCATTTATCATTTGAAAAGTGAGTAATACTTCGGAAGGATCATGATGGACAACGTTTCAGTTAAATGTAACACTATGCGTAATTGAAGAAAGTTTCAGTACATGTATAATTAGCGATAAAGTATATTTTTATCTGTTCAATCCTATGCATTGAAGATTCAAGTTGTGTAACAAAAGTTCTTAATAACTTTTGTGGATGGTAAATGTAAATATTTATATCTTCATAACATTAATATGAAAACATAAATTACTTTTATTTAAAAGTGATTGTTATTTGCGATAAATAAGTAGTTTGAAAAAATGAAATTATTCTATTTGTTAAGTAATAAAATCAAAAATTTTTAAAAATATTAACAATTTTAAATTTAATTTACAACTTATAATAATAAGAATAATAGTCACATTTTAAGTTGCTCCAAATTTGAACTTCAATCAATTGACTGTGGTATAACCTACTCTAAAGTAGCGTTGAACAATTCCCCTGTGACAATCACTTGACATTGTAGTTCTGACATTGAGCTGTGATACATTCCTCATATGGAAATGCTTACGATCTAATAAATGTATTTCTTGAATTTCACTAACCTTTTGAATTCTTTTCGCCATCACATCCCTTATAACTGCTTTTTACTCTCCCCATTGAATTGGTCGGTTGAAATCGATAACATCCTGTTAATATTATATATTGAATACTATCAAAGAATAATTACTCGATAACTAAAATTTACATGCACTGAATTAAAGTTATTTGCTGTCTATACATTTAGTACTTATTCAGTACTTCAATATTATTTTCTTTATTTCTTATAATTCAAGAAATATAAAGACATTCAAAATTTCAAAAGCTACCTCTACTCTTTTAACGTCTTGACTGCCGCCGGTGTGTAAATCCGTCTCGCCGAGCCAGTGCGATATGTGACATGAATGCATATATACATCCTTCCGAAATTCTATCCTTTTCTTTGCGCTGTTATGAGTAAAACTAATTCGAACGCTATGGAATGCAATTAACTGACCTTCATTATGTTTACGAAGGATTTATCTATTTCCGAGAAAAAATACTTATTTATATCTTATCATTTCCATCCAATACACTACATATATGTGCCTATATGAAAAACGGTGGCACTGTGAGCTTTCAATCGGCAGTTAATGGGTTAATACAGCGTTTCTCAAACTGTAGGGTACGCTCCCCTTGGAGGTCGAGGGGGGCACGAGCACATTGAAAAGTCAAAAACAAAAGAATTTTGAAAAATTACTAATTTACTGAAAGTAAAAAAACAAAATACATCCTGACATAATAAAAAATAAAACAGACATTTAATTTGATATAATACGCTTATAAATGTATAAGTACTGCACACAAATGAGTTTTATGATTAATTTAACAATACTAAGTTAAGAATAAGTTTAATAGTTACCAGCGACCCAAGGGCTTGTCATACATAAAATATACAAAAATTAACACTTACCTTGATAATTAATCCCTTAACTTCCGATCAAAAATTACGCGATTCGCTACACAATGCCGCCGTTTCCACGTAGGCACGCGTGTGTGATGTAAGGGGGAGGGAGGAATAAATAGGCAAATCCTATGAAATGAGTAAATCCTTCGCCAACACTGTCAAGTTCCTTTTATTACATTCCAAAGCCTTCGGAATAATTTTATGGATAGCAGTGCACAGAAAGATCGTGCTTCGTAAATACGTATATATACGTCCGGGTCAATTAACGCTTTGGCTGAGCGAGACGTTTATATACATCGGTGGCACTTAGGAGGTTTAAGTCGTATTGTAGTTGTATAATCAAAGTATAGTAGTATTGAATTCACGAGCGCGTTGCGATACATTGGTATTGTATGGAGGGGGGCGCGATGACAATTATGATTGAATATTGGGTCGCCAATAATGAAAGTTTGAAAAGCACTGGGTTAATATCTAAATTAAATAAAAAATAATTAATTTATGTTACCTTTTTTATTTAATTCTAGATCGGGCCTCAGCTGTACAATACAGGGCAAAGAAACATTTTCTTTTCAGACGATTACTTTGTTAATTTTTATTGAAAGAGGATTTCCTTGAAATCCAGACTAGAATAAGACTAACTGCTTTATCGCAATAAAATATCGTTTAACTCTTCATGAAACTCTTTTGTGCTCTTCCATTAAATGGAGTTTACGCACGGACGCACTTTTACGTAACAATACGGTCTTAAGTATCAAGTCTAGTCACGTTACAGTCAATAGATTGGATGTCCCAAATAGCTTTTCCGTCAGAATTATCATCATAGAGCTACAACAGCACTCAATTTTCATTGAAGGAAGATGTATAGAAACATGCGTTGTGAATAAAAATATTAGAAAACCAAAGATTGATAATAGTTTTCGATTGGTTATTCAACAAATACATATTTTAATACGGCAAATGATCTTTGCTGTTTCAATATGACTGGTAAGTTGGTGTTTCTCAAACTATGGGGAACACCCACCCCTAGACGGGCGTGTTAACTCCACGAGAGGGGCGCGAGCATAGTGATAGGACGAAAACAAAAGATTATTTTTATAAAAAATTATTAATTTACCAAAAATAAACGAACAAAATATATTCTAACGTAATTAAATATAAACATATGGACATTTGGACTGATATAATACACATAAATTTATCAGTATACTGCACAATATATTTTATAATTAATTTAACTATAATAAATTAAGAACAATTTTAATAATCACCAGTGATCCCATGGGCTTGTCATATATAAAATTTTTACAAAAATTAATTTTATCTTGATAATTTGTACGGTTTATAATGAATCCCTTAACTGTCGACTAAAATTACGAGATTCGTTCTTCAATAACACCGTTTTCCATGTAGGCGCACGTATGAGAAGTATGGGGTGGATGAAAAGGAATAAAAAAAATAAGCCCTCTGTGAAATCCTTCGCAAACACTGTCAAGTACCTTTATTGCATTTCAAAGCCTTCGGAATAAATTTATAGATAGCAGACCACCGAGAAGATCGTATTTCTGAAAGACGTATATACACGTCTTAGGTAATTAATGCTTTGGTTGAGTGACGCGTTTATATACGCAAGAGGCACTTAAAAATGTTAAAATAGTATTGTAGCTTTTGCGTCAAAGTATAGTATTAATGAATTCAATGCATTGCTATTGTATGGAGAGGGGCGAGATGAAAATTATGATTGAAAATTGGGTCACAAATATTGAAAGTTTGAGAAGCACTGTGGTAAGTGATTAAACTTCCATGATAGCAAACAGTTTTCATATAAAGATGCATATATGATTTTATATTTATTAGAGGCATATATTATGCTTGAAATAATTACCAAAAGGAAAATAAATCCTTTTATAAATAGAATGCAAATTCGTAGCCTAAGGCAATAAGAAAGTGAAAAATTATATTTTGTAACATCTGAAGAAATGAAAATGGTTTTACATTACATGCCTTGTATACTGGCATGGTCGTTTAACAGGTTGATTATAATACTTAGATTTTTTGTGGGTGGCATTATAACACTTTCATCTTCATCATCGGTTGAAATATGTTTGTTAGTAATTGGAGATTTTGCTAATGCTTCCTCCATCTGTAACTTAAATTTTAAGAAATTCATTTTGGAAGAATTATATTTGATTTGTATCTTGTTTGTACTGAAAGTATTAATTTTCTACCAATAAATCAATGAAATGAATAAGTTCAAGAGTATATGATGGCTAGGGGTGATCTCAAATTGTTTTCCCATTACAAATATTTTCATGTTTTTTTCATCACTCTCACCTGAATTTATTTTTCCTTCCAGTATATGTGGTCCATATGTTTTGGCCCGCAACATGGTCATCACCCGAGAGATCACTATGTTCAGAATCTGATTAATTCATCAATTGCAAAATTTCGTATTGTGTGAGAAATCGCTACCTTTTATACACCTGTAAAAGTTCTTTTGTTAAAAGTAATCACAGTTTTCCATGAAAAATAAGAAAACGTATCATAAAATTTATAATAAAAAAATATATAATAATAAATTTAGACCACAAATGCCCACCGGAAAACTCAGATTGGTTGTAAGAGGTAGAGATGCAGATATCTGTGTAGAGAATGAAAATGCCATAATTCTCATCAAATGTATGAAAGAGAAAATTAAATGCAAAAAAACGATAAAAAAAGGATATTTCCATGACAAAACCCAAGAAAATAAGGTATTAATTATATAACAATATAATTTATTTTTATTTATTTTTATTACTTAATATTATTGAAACAGAAAGGAAAACTGCTGTTGTTGTTGTTTCTAATGCCACCTGTCAGACGATGTCAGATCGATGTCCGCGAAATTCATCTTGGCAAGGGGCTAGATGTACGCCTGTCGTTCGCCTTAGCCTTGAGCACCTTACCGGTGACAGTACGATTTAGCTCGGTGAGATTCCCGAGGGGAAGAATGAATGTTGTCAGGATGAACTTCTTTACGATAGATGGCGACACCACCTATCTCCACCACCACAATTAAGGCATGGAACTGGAGGGGAGGGAAATATTCTCCAGTCCCCTGCACTCGTGGTTTCAGCTGTGATCCCGCTCACAGAACTATCGAACCCATGCCTTTTGGTCCGGAGTCCGATGCTCTAACCACTAGGTTACACATGGCCTCTAATATTCGTTTACAGCAGTAGTGACTTACGTAAAGCCCAAGCCACACAATCAACGATCATGCGGGTAACGAACTTTTGAGTCTTCAAGCATCATTAATAGAGCATAGCTAATATTTTTACGGTTTTACTGTTAGTTATCCAAAAAGACGATAATGTGTATTCAGTCAATTGGAAATATATAAATTACTTTTCTATGATAGATAAAATGGCAAAGCGTATGCAAAGGAAAAGTAAACAAAGCTATACTTGCTGGTTGAAAGTAAAACATGGAATACAAACGACTTCTGTTAATATACTTTACTCTTTTTGCATACCCCTTAAGTAGTTCAATTCAAGCTTTTCTTATATACGACTATTCCAGAAAAACTGAAGGGATCGGTCTTTAATGGTTTTGAACGGGATGTTTGAATTTGCTGGTTCAAATTGGCTTACGTTATTTAAAAAGATTTGTAAGATTTATAGTGATATAATATGGTAGATATAATATGGTATATAGAGAATAACATTTGAATCATTACCTGAGATATTAGTAAAACTATATTTCTCTTATTCTTTGAAAAAAATATTTACAGACTATTAAAGCATTTTATAGGAAATCTGCATGCATAAGTAATTAGGCTATCAGAAATAAAATATGAGTTCAAGTTATAATGAAAAGTAATATTATTTTGATGAAAGAATCATAACTTTAACCCGCGATCACTCGCGCGGGGTGTTCTGTACATCCCAGCAACAAGAAAATCCTCCCAGGATTCCAAAAAGAATGCGCAGAACCACGATTTTTCCTCTAGCTGAACATTTTAAATCATTGAACCTTCAGGCCTGAAGCAATCCCTCTTTCTCGAACGATTGGAATGTAATGACCTTCAAAAGTTTATTTGGGGGCTGAGAACTCCAGCGACAAGTTGAGCATTTGTATACAGTCTGCTCTGAATGTTTGGAAAAGTATTAAAATATTATTTTTATACTTTCTACTATAGCATTATCTCATTAATTATAAAGTATATTTATTACGGGTATATACGTTTTATATATATACTGATTTATGAAAAAACATAAAATTATGTGTTTTATAATGAAAATTTTGTATGTTTAGTTTAAATTAATGATAGTCTCATTAGTATGCAATAAATTTAATAATTTTATTTGTATAATACAAAAAACATCTTGTAGTTTATAAATATGTATCATAATGATTTAATTTTATTTTCATAATTAAATACACGTGTTAAAAGTTTGGGGTGTTCTCTACACCCCGAGAGTAACGACGGTAGCAAAAACAGGCGCGAGTGACCGGGGGCTAATAAATAATAAGAATTTAAAGAATCGCAATAGTCTTTTATGATCATAACTAATCTAATAAGTATCACGATATTTTTGTTTTTTGACATATTGAACGAGTTTTTATAATATTAAATTAAAAATGAAAGAAAGACGCTTACAATTCTAAAAATAATCATTAAATATTTTGAGATTATAAATTTACCTGACGTTTTCGTAACTTACTAAGTAAATTATTTGTTAATACTCTTTTTGTGGCATTAACAATGTGCTCTTTTGTCGCACTGGTTAATTTTGACCCATAGCAAAATAACAAGATTGGCGATTCAGATGTAACTTCATTCACCAAAAATTTACACTGCGCCACAAGAGGAATGCTTAATCACAAGTTCAGTTTAATATACAGTAGCCTCCATTATTATCCACATAACATTGCTTTGTCGAATTGAGGATTTAATGTAATGCTGTAGTATATAAACCTGGGAACACACGAGTTTATCGGTCTAATTTATTGAACCTGTCGCATTATATATGAACAGAGTTTTGGTATATGGAAGTACTAAATGTTTATTAAATCATTAAAACGTTGCAAAAAGTAATTTAACAGCCAAAATATTACCAATTTGAATATAAAAAGGCGGAGGGGTGGGGGATATCTATTGGAAAAGTTTAAAAATGACTATTATAATTTCCTTTTTATATTTTCATGCACTATTTATTTGTTCTTTAAGTTTAAAATGTTTAATAATATTTATAGGAACGGGTTTTTTTATTTCTTTAAGCGATTTGTTGAAATTCCACTTACTTAGGAACGCTTTCAGTAGGATCCTTAATTTATATTGCTGTAATTGTTATTATTATATATTCTAATTATGTGTTTAAATATCATGTTTTCTTTTTTTAAAAATCAAATTCTCACCAAATATATTCTGCTGGGCTAAATCAAGTGATTGAGGAGGTGTTTCAGAATTTGGGAACAGTTATAGAGACACCAGTGGCGTACATTGAGAGCATTGCGCTTGCCGTCATTATCCTGTTAAAAAAATGAAGTCGTCTCCAATATCCAAATTTTGGGCGGATAATTTAAAATTTCTTCTTAAAATATTTAAATAGAGCTCATGATTCTCAATACCATCAAAAATTACCAAATTACCTAATCCTAAAGCCAATTTACACCCCCACGCAAGAACACCTCCACCTCCATACTTCAGCATGGAGATGGAAGAGCTCTTGTTCCACATAAATACAAGGGATAAAATTCCTCATTCTCTCTATCATTTACAAACTATTAGTGCACCAGTCGGTACCAAAATAGTTGAAGTTTATGCCATCCCAATCAACTTGCTGTCCATCTCGAAATTTCTGAAACTTAATCCCAAGAATCTAGTTGGATCAGTGAACCATGGAGGTGGAAGTGTTCCTGCGTGGGGATGTGAATAGCCTTCAGAATTAGGTAATTTGGTATTCTTTGATGGTATTATGAATCATGAACTCTATTTAAATATTTTAAATAGAAATTTGAAATTATCCGACAAAAATTTGTTTATTGGAGACGACTTCATTTTTAACAGGATAATGTCACCAAGTGCACTGCTCTCAAAAATCGCCACTGGTTCCTTTATAACTGTCTCAAAAATCTGAAAGCACCTCTGAATCACTTTATTTAGCTCAGTAGAACATATATGGTGAGACTTTGATTTAAAAAAACAACAACAACAAAAAAAAAAAACATGGCATACAAACACAGAATGGGAAGTAAAAACAATAATCACAGAAGCATGGAGGAAAATCGATGAAGAATTTACAAAAAACTGATTAAATCTTTACCAAGACGTTAAAAAGATGTTGTGGACACTAAAAGGTATCTTACTAAGTACCAACTACTTACAAGAAAGAAGTACAATATTTATAGCTATGTTGAGATTTTTGTTAAGTGTACGAAGACTTTTGTGGCATAATTTGTTAGTAGCTTTTTGAATATTAATTTTTAAGAATAATAGTTATACTATTCTTACAAAGTTAAGTATGCAATTCCATTAAGAACAAGTTGCAGATATCGTAAAAAATTAAAATTCTAATATATTAATTTTTGCTAGTACAAAACATTACATTTTATTGGAAATTGCAAGTGTACGGACACTTTTGTGGTCCACTGTATGTTATTTTCAGTGTTGTATGATGCTGTAGTTCAGTAAAACCGATTTGAGTTTCAGGTGGGTAACAATTAATGTCTTACAGAGGAATTGAAGAAATATTTATGAAAAGATCAGTATTGTTTTTATCGTCTTGGAAATTACCAAACATAACACTGGATGAATCCTATAAAATGGATATTAATTTTTTAAATCTCCTCCAGCGCGTTATTAACTTTGGTACATATTTTCTACATTAATGTGTAATGTGTTATTCTTCTTTCTCCAATGTCGAGACAAAATAAGCAATTTTTTTTTTCATGAAGGAATATATATGCCCAACTAGAATAGAAAAATACAATCTTTTGCCCTTAATCTTAAATTTAAATTATTTAAATGCCACATAATATTGATACGAAAACTATAAACTCCATAGCTTATCTACATTATTGAGTAGCAAGCACTCACTGAGCAGTCCATTGTTTTCCTTAGGATACTTTAAAACACGCTCTTTCAAACTCCAAAATCTTCTGAGTGCACTTTGGAGAGCCAGCGCAAGTAACGATTAATAAAAATTCTCTATATGATATAGTTTTTATAGTAATTTAATTAATTAAGTGTATTTAAAATAAATTCTGAAGTTTTTATTTTGTTTCAGACAACCATATTTCCATGAAATTGTAAAAAAAAAAAATGTTGTTTATTATTATTTTTCTTATTGTTTAAATTTTTACATAAGTTTTCTTGCACACTGCTACAACTCCACCGTGTGACACTGTGGTACGCGCTTGGTTCAGGTTGACCACCCCTTGTATACAGCAAGTCATTGAAGTAATTCTTTTAGGCTGTTCTCGCCTAATGTTAATGAATAGGAACCAAATTCAGGATATTTTTTCAGATATATAAGTACTCAAACATTAATATTATATTCGTGCCCCACTGTCCTGTAGAGAATCACTTATTTTATCATACTACTCATTTTTATTCGAGTTTACACATTCTTTCTTTTATAAAATGTGTTTCACATTTTTCCTCTTATACCGTAATGCTAAATGAGCTATCGCTTTACATCTTTAAAGGAAAAACTAATTATTTATGAAACATTTTGAAATTTTAAAAGTATTGAATATATGAAATTTTTTTTTCTATTTTAAAATGTGCTCCGCGTAAAGCTCATATTCTCGTGCATACAGCGAAAAGAGCCTTAAACATACTGAATGGTGCTTTCAAACGGCACTTAAAAATCAACAATGAATTAAAATTGAATCTGGGACTAACATTTATATTATTAAAATGCTGTACATAGAGTATTTAAAATATAAATAAAAATAAATATATATAATATAAATATAAAAATATGTATAATTTATTTTAAATAATAACTACGCTGGCAGAAAAAATTCAAACGCCAAGAATTACTTGTGTTAATAATAATAGCAAAATAACAAAAAGATTTGGTAATCGTATTTATAGATTTGAACGATGACAACAATTCAAATTTTTTTTTGTGCCTCACGCTTAAGTGTGGTGCTGGTATTGCCAATCAGACTGTCAAACCAGGGTTATTTTAAATGTGTGCTATAAAGTTTTTGAGCGTTATTTATCTGTAAAATTTGACTTATTGAGTTATTGAGTTAGCCAAGATTGCCTTTAAGAAAACGAAGAAGCCGTTATCAACCGCTCACCGAGTTAAACGAGGTCGTGCATTCGGGTTACGAGCAGGTGGATTTTCTTTCGGTGACATTACAGAAAGACTTGGCCCGAATTTTTCCACTGTGCATGATTGTTGGGAGCAGTGGTCAAGGGATGGTACTGCCTCAAGAAGACCGAGTTCAGGGAGGTGGTCATGTGCACTACTGAGAGAGAAGACCACCACATTCGGCTTACGACTGTGACACATCGTAATTGTGTCTGTGGCAGAAATTCGAGATGCAGTTGACATCACATTACATAACGAACTGTTAGAAATCGGTAACTTCAAGGACAGCTCCGAGCCAGGTGCCATGTTGGGTGTATTCTACTAACTCCAAGGCATTGTCGTTTGCGACACCAGTGGTGCCAAGTCAGAGATCATTAGAGAACGGAGTGGAGATCTGTTGTGTTTTCTAATACAAGCAGATTCTGCCATGCTACTAGTGACAGCTGTATAGTGGTCAGAAGATGGACAGGGGAATGACTGCAAACAAAACCATCTGCGGCCTAGACACACTGAATCTGCACATGGAGTCAAGGTCTAGGGAGCAATTTCCTATGAAAAGAGGAACACTCTAGTGATTATTCCAAACAAACTAACTACAAATTTGTGCGTCAGTCTGGTAATTCAACCCTTTTCCATACATTAGTGCATTGAAAATATTACTCCTTCCCCAATTATTTGCCAATCACTTCCATTTTTTTTCTTGTGTGTAATATAATATGCATGAAAAAATTTATTGATCAATTTTCTTGTAAACTGAAAATATTTTTTTTAAAAGTTAAAATGTAGGAGATATTGGATCTTCATTGAATTTCAGTCCGCTTATCAATATTTTTTTCCTCCGAAACTAATAGAGTTATATTAAAATGAATCCCTAAAGTTGCTTAAAAGATCCTTAATAATATTAAAAAACAATGCAGGTCAAAAATTCATAACGATAAAAAGGAATAAAATTTAAAAAATTTCCAAATTTTCTTAAAATAAATTAATATTTTGAAAGTTGTGTGAACAATAAGAGCAAAAATTTATATAGTACTTTTTTGAATAGAGACTTTATATATATATGAAATTCTAAAAAATATTTTTTAAATACGTAAAAAAAAAACATTTTCAAAGGTACCGCGTGTCCCCACGAATACCTACTTCAATTTATTAATTTAGAATAAAAAGAAGAGAAGTAAGTTTTAAGAAATTTTATTGAGAAGAAAGCATCTAATTCTATTCAATTTAAATAGATTGCATTACCTAAAACCAAAACAGAGTTTGTTTGTTTTTAAAAAAAAAATACTTTTTCGTTCCATTAAATGCATTCGTTTTAATTTACAGTAAAACTTTTATTCGTATTCAATCACAATCTTAATGTTTTATTTCAATTACAATACCTGTCCTTTGTAAACGAAAGGTAATTTATACTAATTACAAACTTAATAAAAAAAACAGTGTAGAATCATTTAAACAGTAAGCTTTATCATAGTTTTGATTCTACTTAGTGATGAGATATTTTACTTCTTGGTAAGACATCGTTCCTTCAATGTCTGAAATCCCTTAGGTTCTTTTCTGTATAGTAAGGCCCATCAGAAACTCCTTTCAAATGTTTTATGTCCGTTCATTGTTTCACAGGAGAAGCTATTCTTTTTAAGGAACCCGTATGTTGTACTCGAACAAATACTTAAGAAATCGAGTAGACGATTTTATATGTCAAACGGAATAGTACATGAAATATTTTCTCAGCCATTTAGGCCATTTTGTGTTATGGGGGATAAAATCCGTTTTAAGAGTAATATTTTTATGTTACTATGTGTGTGTGTTAAACCAAAGAAAAATGTATTTTGTCATGTGTTACGGGAATATATAATTTGCTTTTATTTCTTGAATGAAAATATTTTTACATTCCTGTCTAAAAATATCGAACTATGATTTTATAAGATAAAGAATTAGCTAACATGAAATATCAGGTAGGAACTATGCAAAGCATAATATTTTATATCCTCTCACGTCCTTAGGCTGGAAGTGATTTTATTGAATCTTTGAGTTATTATAATACAAAAAGAAAATATGAATCCCTATATACAACTATATCACATTGTAAATACCTAATGTAATAATAATAAAAAAAAAAACAGTGTTCTGGGATATTTTATAGTTAACATATTACACACTCTGAGCTATTTATAAATTCATTCCCCATTCATTATTTTTTAATTTTTATTTATTTATTTATTTTTTTTTAAAAAATAAAATATGTTTACTTATAAAAATGAGTTTTCTCCTCAGCAATTCTTGAACTTCTCTGATAAAATTGAAACAAGTAATATTTTCATTTTCACACAAATAAATTGTTTCACTTTAAACCGTAAGTATTTCTTCTAATACTTTAAATTTCCTTTATCTGGTGATTTCTTCTCAAGAAGATTTTTCTCAACTGAAATGCATGGATATTATTTATTTGATTGTGATTATTTAAGAGCAGCCATGACATATGATGCAAAAAAAAAAATCACAGTATGCATTTTTATTACAACGAAAATAATTGTACTCTGCATACTAGCCTAAAACTACTTCAAACACTTAAAAATAAAAAAATTTACTAAATCACTCACCTAATAATTTTTCACAACTCTTAGAAATTTGCTATTTTTGTACTAATTTGGTGATATTAGAAAAAATATTCTTTTTCATTAATAATAAAACAAAATGGAAGTAAATTATATATATATTTGTATTTTACCTGTAATCAGTAATCTTCAAAAAATGTCGTAGTATCAAATTTAAAAAAAAAAAAAAAAAAAAAAAAAAAAAAAAAAAAAAAACTTTATATCTTGTTATTATGCAATGTGAAAGCATGTTCTCTGTAAAATTTTTTTGTATAAATGATTTGGTATGTTTTTTGTTCTACAAAAGTGAGTGGCAAAATTGTTAATATTTTATTTCATTGGAGAGAGATAAAATAATTCAAGTGTGTGTGTGTGCACCCCAATTATCACACGGGGCTTACAAAAATAAAACACACAAAATAAGATAAAATAAAAGTAAATAAAACAAAAATTACGAAATAATGAAATAACAAAAACAAATAAGATGCAACGAACAAAATACATAACAAAATAAAGCATTTATGAAACAAAACCAATATAATGAAGTTACAAAAATAGAGAAATGAAAATTTACAAAATCAGGTTAATGAGAACACAAAATAAAATTAAGGAAGCTTTACTTGAAACAAGTTGAAAAAAATTAGGTCAGTTGATTTTAAAACCATGCAGTTTGGCTTCCAGGTATTTTTTTTTTCCCGAAATTTAGAGCAAAAAAGGATAAAATTCTCCACACTTTGCTCCCCACCAACATTACAGTTACAAAGTTTGGAAGGACACTGGATAAGTCTATTGAGGTGCACTTTAAATTTAACATGGTCAGTAAGGAATTGCTTGATTTTATAGTTGTAAGAAAGTGATCCAAGATAGTGTTTGCGAAATAGTTGAAAAAAAATTCTTTGTCAGAAAAGAGTTAGTGAATTCGTATATTGAGTGTTTCAAAGATAGACAACGTTTTTCCCAGTTTTATTCTTGTTGAACGATTTTGGAATATTAACTGAAATATCAATCCCTCGCTCGGTTGTGGTTTTTGGCAAGAAATCGGGCCTTTCTTTCTAAATATTCCAGTACGCATACTAAAAAATATAAAAAAACACTATGATATTTGAATCCTTAAGAATTTTTTCAATATTATTTTTAATTTACACAAGGCTATTATTGTAAGGTGAAATATTTGTAGATTCATTAAGGAAGAACGAGAATGGGAAAAAATCAAATATACAGAAGAATTTTTATGCTGCGTGATCCATTTTATAGCATAGTTGTTACTTAAAAGTAAGAATATAAAAACATTACATTCAACGCAAATTATGAATTGGGAGTGTTCAATTTCAAAACCATTATGAAAAATTCCAAATGCAAAACCAACACGATTATTAATTTAGCTTACATCGGTAAAGCAAACAAATGAAGAAACTTAATTAACCTTCCTAGGATGTGGAACTCCGTTCTGAAGAATGTGGGATATCTGAAAGATGAATTAAGCAATCATAGAGAAGCACAGAAGACGAAGATAGAAAATCTCTGAAAGTAATAGATCAAAGGTTAAAATATTAATGGGATTAAAACCAGCAATTAATGAAACTGTGGTTCATAACTAATAATACGGTAACTATACAGATGACAAGCAGTAAAATACTTCTCTTGGATACGTCGTAGAAGCTTAGAGCATATCTTTTGGGGGGCCCTGTTCTTCACGAACTGGACACCAAGTTCTTGAGCCATATATTTTAAATGGCACAATACCTTGCTTATAGATAAGAGCATGAACGTTGGGACTAACATGATAAGTGTTGCGAGCATTACAACTTAATCTTTATTGCAATTTATCCCATTTCTGTGAAACATGAGCTATATGTTTTTTCCAAGAAGACTTATTGTCAAGAAGTAGTCTTAAGTATTTAATTTCCTTTAGTATAGGTGAAGGGAAACTATCCATGAAAAATTGAGAAAAATAAAGAGGGGCATTCTGTTTCTTAATAAACATTATACTGGATTTAGCAGGATTAATATTCAACTTAAATTGCTTTGACCGATCAGAAGCAAAATTCAACGAAAACTGAGAGCGCTGAAACATAATAAAAGTATCTTTGCTCTAGAAGCACAGGAAAATAACGTCAGAGAAAGCAATAAAATTTTGCAGCAGGAAGAAATAAGATATTTAAGAATAATATTCCAAAAGATTGAACCCGAAACACAGAGCCTTGAAGACAGCCTCTCTTAAGAATTCGAACGGAAGAAATTCAGCCTATCTTCAACTTGGTATTCATAGTTTCTAAAACGTCAGAAATTGGGGAATATATATTAATGGGAAGACAAGTGTTCTTCAAAAAGTTGAGAATACAAGTCCATCATACGTAGTCGAAGGAACCTTTGATGTCAAGAAATAAAAGTATAGTACGTAAATTTTTCTTTTTCCTTTTTGAACAATTTAATTCTATCGCATCACAGCATCCTCAGTACTATTTTGAGGTATAAATCTGTATTGATCACAGTCAAGAAATTTTCCTCTATTCAGATGCCAGGAAGTTCTACTATAACAAACTGTTTCTCCAGACACTTTCCTGAAACAGGAAGCATTAGTTAAAGGATGAGCTTTAGCTTCATTGCCTTTAGGAAGAAGAATCCCGTGAGCATTTTTCCAAGCGCATGGAAAACCCCCAAAATTAAAGCAAACTTGAAAACACTTATGAAGAAGCTACGGATACATACAAGGAATTTTTTTTATAATTTAGGATGAAATAGAGTCAGAACCAGGATTCTAATTTTGCTTTAACTTGGCAATTACGACGTTCACTTCATCTTGGGAAAAAAGAGGGATCAGAATATGAAAAATGTGCTGCTTGAAAATCCTGACAGAATTGTTGATGCAAGTTACTGTCATATTTATCATTATAAATGTGCTGTCACAAAATCATTTTTTGTTTAAGTTACTTTTATATTAGTTTAATGTTTCGTTACATTGCATAAAAATGCTTATAGTACTTACAATATAGTCGATTCAATTTCTTTTTATGGTTAACTTTAATTTGAATGCTGTTTCCAAGTAATTGCTTCCCTAATTTTTAAGTAATTTTTTATTTCTTTATAAAATATCTAATTTTTATAATAACATCACATTTAAAATTTGTTTGTTTCTATTTCTTTATACAATGTGAAAAATATATATTTACTTTAAAACTGTTCACACAAACATTTTATAACTTTTTATTCCTACGAAACTGAGATGGAATTTATATTTCAACTATTATATATGTGCAATCTTAAACCATTATTTTCCTCGCTGAAGTTGCTTTTATATTAGCTTAAAATTATCTTACATTATATAACGCGTTGAAAGTACTATTTACAATATAGTATTTTCAAATACTTTCTATAAGTAGAACTACACTTTGAATGCTTTTTCATATGAATTTCTTCTCTAATTCTAAAGTAATACTGTGTTTTTTTTTAAAAATTATAATCTCATATAAATTTTACCTAGTCTCTTCCAGTATATCATATGATTCCACAAAATATTTCATAATTTATTACTTTCATAAATATTACGAAAAAAAGACAATTACTTCAATTTTATAGAATGCAACAAATAGTGTTCTTCAAATCTATATCCCTATATGAAAGAATCTCTTTTAATTGCGATTTGAAAGTATCCCCATTAAAATACTTTCGTAATGTGGCTCTGAAAGATTCCTGTACTTTATTTTAAAGAAGTGTGGCAAACATGTCTTTTATTGGAAGAATTATAGTTAGAACATTAAATATCTATAGGCGCATTCCAGAAAGAACATTATGCACAAATTTTAACAATTGTTTCGAATAAAATTTTTATTCCTTTTCATAGACATTTTTCGACATTCTCTTCCAGGAATTGAAACAAAAAAAATAATCTTTTCATATTATGCTTACTTCATTTTTGAACAAACATCTACTGATGTTCCAAGTTATGTTTTCTGAATGAAATATTTAGAAATTTAATAATTTTCTTCCATTTTTGTTGTTCCTGTAGTTTCACAATTATTTTACCTACTCTCGGTTGTTTCTTCCAGGAAACAGATTGATAGTAATTCTTTGAAAGAGCCAGAAAATTTTCCTTTCGCAGATTTCCCTCTTTTTCAATTTAAAATTCCTAATTCGAAAGTTAAAGGATGATTTATTTTTGTGAGTTACCATGGAGCATTTTTTTCTTTACTTTTGGTTGAAACTGGGAAGAATTCAAAACTTTTCCTGAATTCTTCGGTTAACTTCTTAATTTATAATATAATTTCCAGGAAAAGGGGAAATAGCGGTTGGAAAGCAAAGTATACATCAGATGGATTTTTTAAAAGATTTTTCGTTTTACGTATAAGATGTTTAAACTTATAGGTATAATGAATTCTTAAATAAAGGGAATTAATTCTTAACTCTATCCTGATTGCCATCTGCTAATGGCGTTTTGTTTCAATGATGATAGTTTCGAAAGTGGAGAATTGTGAAACATTTTAATAAGTACAACAAATATACGATAGTCTTTATTACCTTAAAGTGCTTTTCATGTCTTTACATTAATCATTTCTTTTCCACTTCATCGAGCAGAAATATTTAATTATTTAAATAAAATATATGCTTTTGACATAAGTTAATGAGTGTTGTATGAATCCTATAGAATCACAAGCATTCAATATTAACAATGTATTAGTAGAATTTAAACGGATATTTTATATATATCAGATATATATATACATTCTAACTACTAAATTATTAAAAGAAAACTAATATTAAATGACTAAAAAATAAAGAGGATTATTAGAATTTAATTTTATAATAGTTATTAACTTTAATATTCGTTAATTATTTTATTAAAAAAAGGGAAATAGCTAACTGCATACTGCATTTAAATTTACATCCAACTATAATTTCAAGAAAATTTACAACTTTTAATATCCTTATATAATACAGCAAATATTTACAAATCTCTTCATCTGATTCCACCATGAAATATTGTAAATTAAAGAATAAGACTTATGTCCATAATTTAGAACTCCTTTCATATTAAATATATTGTATTTATTTCATTTGTTATTATAATGAGTATTTACCAAAAGATAACGAAATATGTATTTGAAAATTCATATAGTGAACATTGTTAAATTTTATCAAATAAATTTATGCACATGTGTTGAATTTAGAACATTTTGATCGTAATCCAAGTAAAAAATGTTTGATCGTAATCGAAGTAATGCAATAAACTTAACAAAGTATTCTTGAGATTCACACACACACACACACACAAAATATTTCATCAAGATACGTAATTTAACTGGAATTTTCATTTAAGATTTTTCCAGATATAAAATTTCAAAGGAAGAACTGAAGGTCAAGTTAGGCAGAAAATATTCAGTTTAACTTATGTATATAATTATGTATATCGTTTATGTCCTCAAATCAAACTTGAAAAAGTACATATGTAAATATTAATTCCAAGCATGATTCAAAACCTAGAAACTATTATTACATTTTGTAAATACAGTGTTAGCAAGTTATAAGTTGTCCACTTCAGAGGGCTCTAGAATTCGTCCTATTAGTCTAAATGACATAGTATTTGAACTACAGATAAATCAAATGATGCGCTTTTGACAATTATTAAATAAAAAAAATAGGCATAAACTTCCACTGATAGATTGCGCTATAACATAAATGGTACATATTTGCATAGATTTAGAATCAGAAACAGCATTTGTGTTTCTGCGCATGTCTGTTAGCATTATTCGTTGGAGAAAAGAAAGGCGGATTCTGAAATAGAAGTATTGCTTCTCTGCATGATCATCATGCCTTCGTTTGAAAGAAAAAGCGCTATTTGTAAAATTGTTCTACTAGAACCAGCTGAACTCCTTTGCTGCTGTAAAAAGATTTCCGCTGTATGAAGCGAATACGAAGAGGTCTAATGTCTCCACAAGCCCTACTCAAAAATACACAGAAATTTGAAATAACTGGACAGCATTTCCCGTCTCCTAGCATCGAAAATGTGGCTTCCGCGGTCGTTGAAGCCAACAGTCAGTCTCCAGGTTGAGTTGAGTTGAGTTGAGTTTGGTGATTTATGGCGCAAGAGCCAATTTTGGTTATACTTCGCCAAACATTCATAGGTATGTGGTCTGGACGGGAAAAGAAGAAATTGGATGACAAGATGAAGGGTCGAAAATAGAGAAGGATCAATGGGGTATCCCGGGGTCGTGACACCCGTGTCTACCAAAGATAGTAAATCCCTTGGGAAAAGGAAAAGATCACTAGGGTACCTCGGGATTGTGACACCCGTACCCACCTAAAGAAGGTGAGCCCCCTGAGGGGAAGTCAGTCTCCGGATGGTAGTGTAAGTGTGTCAGTTATATCCCGTGTATTGGATATGCCTTATTCTACTGTGCGAAAAATCTTTCGGCGGATTTGACATTTTTATTCCAACAATGTCAAGATTGTGTATCAATTGAAGGATGGGGACACAGTGGTTCGTAAAATTTTTGCACTTCAGTTCCTTTCTCGATTGGTGGTTGACGTCACTTGGCCATGGAACATTCTGTGGAGTAACGAAGCCCACTTTTGCCTGGATGACCCAGTTAACACCCACAATTGTCTGATTTGGGCACCGGAAAATCCTGACTCTATCCAGAAAAACTCATGCATCCTAAAAAAGTGACGGTATGATGTGGTTTCATAGCTACCTTTTTTATTGGATAGTATTTTTCGAAGAGACAAAACCAAATGGAATCCAAACCTGTTGCGTCACAGGAAAACGGTACCATGACATGCTGTGGGATTATGGAATCCCAGAACTTCAACAGCGTAGATCAGTCGTCATTTCTCAACAGTATGGCCTCCTTGTTCACCGGTATGACCCTCTGCTACTTTTGGTGGTGGGGTTATCTAAAGTTCAATATTGACCGTCGTAGGCCATCAACTTTGCCTGATCTGAAGGACAGCATTTGGCACCTTGTTTTAGATATTCCTGCAGATTTACTCCGGTCAGCTGTTGAAAATATGATTCTGCGATTACAGCACATTGTTAAACATGAAGGGTACAATATTGAGCAGTTTTATTAAAGTTACTTTATATTTTTGACGCATATTTTTAAAGCATATTAAATATGGCTACGTGTAGTACAGTGCCACCTACCGACGGAAGTTTGTACTATCTTTTTATTTAATAAATGTCAAGCGCATCATTTGAATTATCTGTAATTCATATTCTATGTCATTTGAACCAATAGGACGGACTCTAGAGCTACCTGATTTGGGCCACTTATTTCTTGCTAACTATGTATTTAACCCTCTAAGCGGTCTGCATTTAAAGTCTTGCCATCCTGGAGATGCTTCAAAAATGCACCGCACATATTTTTTTGCTTTCAGGTGGGGTTCTCAAAAGCGGCTGAACCGTATTTTTACGAATGCGGCTCGACTGCTTTTGGGAATCTTGCTTGAAGGCAGAAAAAGCATCTCTGGAATGGCAGAATTTTACGTGCAGACCACTTAGAGGGTTAAAAGCCTAGAAATAATATTATCATGAAAATCACTAGTGGTCATGATAGGATGCGTTATGTATTTAGAGAGTGTATGCGTGGCGTATATATATAATTCAAAATTTTAAAATGACACACAATTGTTTTGCTTAAAGTGCATAGTTAGAACTTAAAAATCAATCCATTCAACTAAACTTATAGTAAATTGAAACGTTGTTTTATAAAATTCATTCATATATTTTGTGAAAGCAATGGAAAATATTTATTTTTATATTTTCAGTTGATGTATTGCTATTTTTGGCATTAAAACCTTGGATACGAAGTGTAACATACACACTAGACTAGTTGCAGTTTGCAACAAATGTTTTATTGACGTCATCCCACACATCTCCTCTATCCATGCGGCCAGTTTTGACTTAACCGATCAGACCAATTGAGAGTACTACATCATTGAGTGAACACGTGTAATTTCCTTCAGTAAAAGAGTTTAATGTTAAAACTGAACAGCGAATCAACATCAAGTTTCCCAAGAAACTTAACAAATCAGCCCCGGAAACATTATAATTGTGAACCGATGCTTCTGGAGATGAAACTTTGTCTACAGCACGTGTGTTTAAACGGCATACGTGGTTTTCAGGGTGAAGGGACAGTGTGGAACACGATGAACGTGCCGGATGCCAAGGTCTGTGATTACGTACTAAAACTTTGCCAAAGTTTGTGATGTAATCCGATGTGACTGAGAATTAAGTACCGTAAAATCTGACATATAACATGCACTTCTAACACAAAATATAAAATCGAAACTTAAGGGTGCACGTTATACGCCGGGTATAAAAGAAAAAGCCTTAAAAATAAAAAAGAGATAATCATAGAAAGCAAATTAAATTTCTGCATGCATGGAAGTGCCATTTATTTAAAAGAAATGACACTACTTATGAACTTAAAGGATTGTAACTTCTAGAAGTTCACTATGCTTTTCTAAATTTTAAAATAATACCTCGAATAAATGACTTCAAAACATAAGAGCGTTACGCTCGTACATTAGATGTTTCTTTGCAAAAAAAAGGGGTGGGCGTTATATGGTAAATGTACCTAAAATTAATAATTGCAGCTTGACAGTATAGGTGTGCGTTATATGCCGGATTTTATGGTATTCATGCAGTTTTGGAGTTGGTTAAGGTATCCCACTACGTTCGAAACCATTATTTTGCAAAAGCGTGCAAATGGATAATATTTATGCTATTTAGTGTCACTTAAATTAGAAAATTTATATAAAATTATTTTAAGAATAATATTACAATAAACAATTATTTAAGTACAATATTTTGATAAAAAATGAGCATAGAATGACCCATCTTCAAAATATTCTCCTTTTGTGAAAAAATGATTTTATTTTAATAATATTTTGTTCAGACCTCTGTACAGAAGCTCAACTAGAATTTTTGAAATATATAACTTACAAGTGGGTTTATCCATGTTTTACGACAACACAGGGAAAAAATTTTTTTAAAAAAAAACTCTGATAATTATTTCAAATAGTTGTAATTCTGAAAATAATGTGAATTTTTCAAAAGAAAAAAAAATAGTTCAGACTCTCTGGAGAAGTCTTTACTTTGTATAAGCACACACACACACACACACAATATTATTTTTTTAGAAGCATTTTTTATAAAAGGAGATTTTGTAAAAAGGTTATTCTAAGTTAGTTTTTAGTCGAAATATAGTATTTAAATAATCATTTTTGTCAAAATGTCCTTAAAACAATTTTATACATGTATTCTAATCTATTTGATACTAAATTCCATGAAAATTATCCATTTATGCGCTTTTTTAAAATCACAGTTCCGAACGTATTCAAATACCTTAACTTGAAAAGGAAAGCTGTTAGACGTATTTTAAGTGATGAATTACACACGAGGAAGATTGGTTGAAATGTTGTTCCTAATGTTCTGTTTAATGACCAAAAATAGTGCCGTAAAGACGAATGAGTGGTCATGTTAGAAGGCATTACAAACTAGCTACATTTTTTGGAATCTGTTCTAACAGGTGATGAGACATAGATTTTTACCAATCATCCAGAAAGTAAGCACTTGTCGATACAGTGGAAGTCTCCATGATCCCCAAGGCCTAAAAAAAGCACGCATGTCAAAAAATTACGTTATTGGAATTGTAATGATTGTGTGGGTTAGAAGTAGTCAGATTGCTATTCTACACAACTACATTACAGTATTCAAAAGACAGACAAATTATTTTGCCAGGCAAAAACATTGATGGGATATCCCTCTTTTTCACTTGATTTGGTTACATCTGATTTTTTTTTTTGTTTTGTTTCCTATAGTTAAATCTTTCTCAAAGGGAACCCGTTTTACCTCAGTTGTAGAGGTTCAGGCAAAAACGGAGAATTTCCTGAGGGGTCGTCAAAACACCTTGCTCCAAAACTGTTACCAATGATGGTAGTGCCAAATGCAGAAGTATATGAATGCTGAAGGGGGTCTACTTTGAGGGTTATAATATCACGGAGAGAGATAATTGATTCTGTAAATACATGAATTATTAGACCAGTCTCTTTTTTTGTGTCCCATTTCGTACATTGGAAATATGTCACTGAGAGCTAATATTCTATGTATGGATAACCTTTTCAAAACCTATGGCTTGTTTTTTTTATACTCTTAATAAAATTTTCAGGATAAGAAAACAAAACAAAACAAAAAAGACATAAAATTATTTTTTTTTGTAACATATTATCTTTTGTTTTTACAAATTCTTTTAATTTCAAATATTTTTAAAAAATATTTGTACCCTGTAGTTAATTTATAAGTAAAAAGGAATAAATTCAAAATAAATCTGTAGACACACACACGTTTATTTTTTTTCGTACTGTGTAATTTGGTATGGAAGATAACTAAAAAAAATATTAGATTTTGTAACTGAAAGAGTTTGACAGAAAAATGAGAAAAAATATTGTGTGATTATAGAATAAAAAAATACTAATTAAAATTTGAATATTGAGGACATATTTTTTTACAATTTTCTGCGTTTTCGTAATTTACTAATATAACAAACACTAAAATTAGAAGAATATAGTCACATGCAGTTTAAAGGGAATATTAATGAAAAATTATAAATTACATGTACAAGCTGAAAATCGACCCAAAATTTCCTTCTTAAGTTTATTTTATTTACTTTCTGTTCTTTTTTATTTTTATAAAAAAAAATATTTCATTACTTAAAGAAACAAAATTCAAGAAATTATATACCAAAGAGGAAAGATCAGAATAAGAAGTATAACTTTAATGTTAAAAAACATATGAAAAAACACTTTATATTATAACAAATAAAATACCTGTAGTAAAATTTAAGAACAACATATAATTCCTTTAATATTAATATTTTATTTTATGAACAATATATTTAAAGCAGATAATTTATTACAAAAAAAAAAAAATGTTTTTTATTTTATTTCATGTAGTATTCCTTTACTGATTAATTTTTTGTTTACTTGAAATTTGACTAAACACAGTTTTACATAAATGTAATATATGGAACTTATCTTAAAGTATTTTAAATGTAAAATAAAGAAAAGCATGTTTTACTTTGTAAAGACTTCGAAATGAAACCATTATCGTAATGGAAAATGAATAAGAAGAGATGCATTATCAAATTAAATTTTAAATAGAAATCGTTTCTAGTCATTACATATTCACTTTTAAACTCATAGAGAAAGAGGAACAGCTTCTTCGGTGTTTCCAAAGGGGATCATAGATAAACAAAAATTATCTGCTTAATGGTTTCTAATGCTACGTTTTTGTAATTTTAAATCTGTGAAGATATTAATTACTATCACATTTTATGTAATAATTTTTAAAACATGGAATGCATCAAAAGAGCTTTAGACGAATAAGAGAAAAACATGCAAAAGTAATTACAATTACATCAACTTCAGTTATAAATTTTAATCTTGATAATGTAGAAATGTGTGAAAAACCATTTAGCACTTTAGTGCAGTATATATATA
>BMAV01023093.1:53063-64801 GCA_019973955.1 Trichonephila inaurata madagascariensis | reverse complement strand
CTTTATGGATCCACCTTCCCCGTACAGCAGAAATTTTCGACATAATAGAATAAAAGAATATATATATATATATATATAATTTATACAGCATCGTAAACTTGATAGTAATACAATTATAAGTAGTTTTCTGACATTATACTTCAATTTTGTAAAGTAGAAAAAATCCCACTCCCCCCTTTTTTTTTCTTTTTAAGGCTGTCTTCAGCTAAGGTTAAATAATAGGACGCAAATCTAAAATATTTTTTCAGATATAAAAGTACTCAAACATTAATATTATATTCTGGCTTTTTTATCCTGTAGATAATCCCTTATTTTATCATTATATTCATTTTTATCCGAGTTGACACATTATTTTTTCTTTTATAAAATGTTTTTCTCATTTTTTTCCCTATACCGTAATGCTAAACGAGCTTTCCTTTTACATGTTAGAAGGAAAAACTGATTATTTATGAAATATTTTGAAATTTTAAAAACACTATATTATGAACAATTGTATGAGTTGCAATGTCACTAATTTTTACAAAAATTGAGGCATTTTTTCTGTCCGAAAACGGGCTCCTCGGTAAGTCCACATTGTCGTATACAGGGCGAAAACAGCCTTAAGCAGATTTTACCATAAAATATATGTGTAATTAATTTTTAATGTAAATATACATTTCTCTTTTGAGAAAAAAATATTCCACAGAGGTTAGAAAGTCGATGGTTTGTTAAAATATGAATAGTGAGTCACTAAATAGTGTATTACCATATATATATTTACTTATTCAAAACTTTATTTTTTATTTCATTTTAACTCAAAGAATGTATTATATGTAGTTAATATTTTTGAGACAGTTGTAAGCAGGAGTAATGTGAATTTGTAAGTTATGAATGTTTTACAGTGCGCTAACATGAATTCTTCTTGTTACGTAATAAGAAATTGGTACATATACAGTCGAACCTCTATATAACGAAATCGCTAAATCCCGAAAATAATTCGTGATGTAAAAAATTCGTTACATAGAGGTTAATCTTTAAATATACTTTATAAACCACATAAATCAAATTTTAAGTTCATAAACATATATTAAAAAAATAATTATACACCTTTTTGTAAATTAATGTACTTATTTTATATATCTTACTCATAAAAAAACTGAAAAACTGAAAGGAAAACAAGAAAAAAGAATTTCTACATTGTATTTTCATCATTTTATATTAAAATTAATGAAATTTAAAGACATTCTCTAGTGTAAAGCCTACAAGTAATTTTATACATAAATTATTTTAAAACTAGAATTTCTATACAAACATTACCAAATGCCTCCTTAAATTTACAATCTCATAAAATTTGTTAATTTTGTTTGAGCTTTTTAGTTTGAAAAATGCTTTTTGTTTCATAATATGACTCACATCTTTGCAATGCACCAAAAATCTTTTCAGGCGTATTTTTCCGCGTCCATTCTTAAATTTTTCTAGCTATCCATTGCTACCTTGAATTAGTCGTATCCCGAAGCTTTCTCTATTACGAAAAGTCGGAAAATTTTTACCTCGCATTGTGTATATATATATTCACTTTAAAACTGCCTCGTTGACATCTTCATAGACGCATGTTCTGAAACGTTTTGAACAAGAATTCTATGAATCCTAATTTTGTTGCTTATCTCGATTTTTTATAATAGTTGATAAGCTGTTTTTAAGAATACCAAGTTGCAAAGCAATATCCTTTTTCTTGGCGTCTTTGTCCACATCCTGAAGAATTAATTTTTTTTTCTCTAATGCTCAAGTACTTACGTTTTGTCATTTTCGAGCTAAAAGGAACGAAGTTACTAGAAGGACTGATCAACGCTACAAATTAACGGGAATTATTTCTAGGACACGAGGACACAAGACAACTATACTGATGGTGAAAGGGGATATAGATGTTTCTAGTGAATTGGACAGTGGAGGCTAAGGGTAGTACTTCTTGGACGAAAGCCCAGAATTTTATTGCTCTCTGTGAATTAGGTACCTAATAAAACCAGTTCAAGATTTATGACCACCATAATTTGTGCTAAGAGAGAATAACTTGAAATTTTCAGAAATACTTTAAAAATAGGGTGAGAAAAAATTGAATCAGGTAAAAAAGTTCGTTGAAAAAAAAAATGTTATAGAAAATGTTCGTTATAGAAAATGCACTTCGCTATAAGAAGGTTATTTTATAAAGAAAATCGTAAAATGCTCTTGGTTCCAAAAAAACGTTCGCTATATGGAGGTTCGACTGTATTAATAATTTCGCCTATGTATATAAATATATTTAGAAATAAATTTAGATTATGCGTAATGGTAGTTAACCCGCGGTCACTCGCGCCTGCTTTTGCTACCGTCGTTACTATAGCGGGGTGTAAAGAACACCCCATACTTTGAACATGTGTATTTAAATATGAAAAAAGTTTAAAGTCAATTATGATACATATTTATGAAGTACAAGATGGTTTTTGTATTATAAAAGTAAAATTATTAAATTTATTGCATACAAATGAGACTATCATTAAATTAAACTAAACATTCAGAATTTTGATTTTAAAGTATATAATTTTACATTTTTTTATAAACCACAAGTAAAATTTATATACCAGTAGTAAATATACTTTATAATTAATGATAAGGATAGTGAAAAGTAGAAAAATAATATTTTAATCATTTTCCAAACATTCAGAGCAGACTGTATTCATAGGCTTTAAGCACATATTTTTCGTACATTGAAGACAAAAACAAGTAATTTTTGCATCTTTTACCCTTCGACAAACAGCGTAACGCACCTTTTTTGGTGGGTTAATGCTTTTTTTAATATCTTCTGTGACAATAAAGCTTCTTTTGAGTATTTTGCTAAGGTTTAAGAGTTCCGATCTCATATCCCACTGGGGCTGTACAAGATCCATTCTAGTCTATTCTAATAATCTTGAACGTCTCATTTTTTTCAGGAAGAACCGAATGATAGACAACGGAAACATTAATTCCTGCAGTATTAAGTAGATGATAAAATATTCGCAATGGCCAACGGTAACATATTCACGATACATTATATATATTGCACATTTCATTAGTGATATCAACACCGCCTGTATTACAAAAATTTACAATTTCAAGTTTCATCGCTCCAAGTTTGGTCCTGAAATTACACAGTCATCGAATTCACTAAGTTCATCTTGACAATCTGTTGATACAGTATCTAATAGACGACGAAATCCCTGTTTCCCCCTTTCCCATGGAGTTTTTGTAATAATTTCTAGAAAATGTTTTGAAATATTTTTAAAAAAAAAATTATATTTTACAATTATTTTATAGAATTATATAATTTTTATGTTACAATGATTGAAATTTTAAATAAATTATGCATGCATATTAATATGTTTGAAAAAAAATGTTAACGGAAAGAGTAAAACGTACTCTCTTTTAGATGCTTCGAGTACAAAAATATAACTCAATCACTCGCGGGGTGTTCTCAGCACCCCAGATAAAAATTTGAAGATCATTACATTCCAATAGTCCTAGCGAGATTGATTGCATCAGGCCTGAAGGTTCAATGACCTAAAATGTGCAGCTACAGAAAAAATCGTGTTTCTGCGCATTCTTTTTGAATCCTAGGAGGCTTTTCTTGTCACTGGGGTGTACAGAACACTCCGCTCGAGTGATCGCTCGTGAAGTAAAAGGGACATATTTCTTGGTGCATGGCTAATTTTTTTTTTAAAATTCGGATTAGTAACAAAACCTAAATAAATTCAAATGGCGAAACAACAGAAAAAATGTATAAGAAATCCCATTTCAAATATCAATGTAATTTCTATCTGTGTTTTACTTATTATGTATGATTACTAGTTTTAATTTTGTAAGAAGTGCCTTGGCTTAAAGTTAATTGATTATATTGACAAAGAAATTATTCTCTAAGTTTTGAAAATGAATTTAGGATTACAATGATCTTCGCAAAATGATGGTTGAACTTAATTTTTGAAAAAATAGGAACGCACCAATTTTTTTTTTTTGTTACCTAACTTTTTTAATATTAAAACATTAAAGCATTCTGTTCTCTTAAAATAAGTGATTTCATTTAAGTAAATGCATTTTTGTTTTGACTTATTAATATTAAAGATAAAATTAGACTAAATAATGATAATTGTTAGAAACAAGAATTCAATACGGCTTATCATTCAAAGAATACATATGTTTAATACTTCAAAATGTATAATACAAATAATTTCAATTTTTATTTTTAAGAATAACATAAAATTCTTATTTATTCTTAAAAGAATGCATTAATTGTGTTACTTAGTTTTGTAATTTGTTGAATTTTATAAATTTTTGAACTAAGATTAACTTGCATATGAGTAAGATCCAAGCATTGAAATAATGCGCACACACACTATTTGTGTAGGAAATATTCATATTATTATCATCATGCATTGAATTAATAATTTCTTTATGATCTATTTTTAAATAAGGTAATATTTCCCTCTTTTATTTCAGTCGCTTTCAGTATAAAAATATATAAAATATTTATATTTTTTTTTTAAAAATCAAGCACATTTTTTTATAATTATTATAATACTTAAAAAATCGATTTGATTGAATTAAGCTAAGAAACTAAAACATGATTTTCATTCATTTTGACTTAATCTTGCATTATCGTAAGTTTTATTTTCCCTACTTTTATCAATTAGCCTCCTTCACTAATGATGTTTAAGTTGTTTTTTTTTATCACTTCAAATTAATTAATAGCTCTTTCTTTAACCCATTTTATCCTACGCCCTATTTATGGACCGTCGAAAAATATCATGTGGAAATCATTATTTGTATATTGCGAATATTTTGACAGTTAGAACACGAAGGGATATGTATTGGCTTCTTCCAGCGTGAGTTATCTGTCTCACTCACTCCTCTTCTCTCTGGAAATCTTGCTTTTTCATCGCATTTGTGAGCGTAGTTTGTATCATGATTTGTGGTTGCATAATTCTTTTTCAGTTTACTTTGGACACTTGGCTGGGTATTCTGTATGTAATAGTACTCATTTTTTGTGATCCCAGTGGTTAATTAGAGTGATATTGTTCTTAGGTAATTTTGACGCATTATTTTTTAAATGTCTTCTAAATAGGACAGCAGATATAAGAAACGAAAACGATTTCTTAACCACTTCTGACGAAATACGTGTTTTTATAGGAATTTTGCTTCTAGCTGGTTATCATTGAAATACCTGTGAACGTGACTACTGGTCAGATGCTGAAGACCTTGGTATCACCCTTTTGAAAAATGCTATGTAACGAAACCGCTACGAAAAGTTTAAATCTTATTTAAACTTTGTGGACAATGGAACTGTAAACCAGAATGTCCAGGATCGAATCTTCAAAGTAAAACATTTGTTTGTCTTACTCAATAATCATTTTATGGAATTTTAAGGAGAGTATTAAGACCCAAAATTAAAGTTAACATGAAGATGCCGAATTCGGTAAATTTTTACAACAAACATATTGGCGGTGTGGATCCCCGCAATTGGTTGGCTGAATTTAATTCCATTAAAATTCGTGGGGAAAAGTGGTACTGGCTACTTTTTATACGTTCACTGGGTATCACATCGGTAAAAACACCTGGATAATTCACAAAACTCTCAACAAAGATGAAGCCCTAAACTTGAAGGAGTTCCGAATAGCTGCAACAACAGTCTGTCTAAAATATTTTTGATAAAAACTAGATGTAGACCTAGGATTTCGACTGTACTTTCTTATGCAAAAGAAGATATCCGTAAAGATAGTGTTGGTCATTTTTTACTAAAGCAAGAAAAACAACGTCGTGGTTAAAGAAAGGAAAACCAAAAACATACTGCAACAAATAGGACAAAGCACTTTGTCAGGATTGCTTTGAACCTTTCCACTAAAATTAGAGTGAAATTTTACTAGAAAGTGAAATATTTTGTAAACAGAAAGTATTATTCAAATAAAGTAAAATTTTGTACTCGGAAATAGCTTTTGATCATTGAAAAGAACACTAAATTACGTAATTGCAAATTTTATCCCCTTTATCCCAGTGTCCTACTTAGAGAGCGGGTCAGATTTCTTATATAAAATATATAATTTTTTCAAATTTTGTTATATTTAGTTTGTTTAGATTTAACTAACTTTAGAAAACGAAATTCTACTCAAACTTGTATATAATAAATAAATTGGGAATACATTGGGTTAAACGTTTTCAAACTAACTTTTAATTTTACAAATTTTGATTTCAGGGGTTAATTATAATTGTGCTTTGTACTGTCAGGTTAAAAAATTGTAAACATAATATATATATATATTAGGAACTGTTAATCAAAATTCAAGTATTATATAAAATTTAAGCAATATATAATAATTTAGCGCTTTAAATATTAAATACAGCGCTATCAGAAGTTTTTGACCCGATTACAGAATTTAATAAATCCCAGATGAATAAACAAAAAAATGATAGTTAAGATGTCATTGTAAAGATAAAATATGAAATGTTTTTCGTAAGTGACGTTTCTTGACGTAAAGTAACATTTGATTTCACAAATGTTCAGTGCGACTTCTTTTAGTCACCCGTATGATATCGTTGCGAACCTGGTCGTCCTGGACTTTTGCTTTTACACAGGCATTGAGTTCAATGATCGATGTTGCTGCATTTCCATGATATTTTCTCTGAAATTCGCTCTGAACCGTGATTACTGACAGACTTTTTTCAAACGAGCGCACACAAAATGCCTTACCCCTACGACGCCATTTCCATTTCTGTTCAAAATTAATGACAAAAAAAAGTTACAAACTCAGAAGAGTTTACATTTTATCTTAACATATTAATGATCCTTTTCTGTTTATTCAACTGGGAATTATCAGACTTTGTATTCGGGTCATTCATTTCTGATAAACCGTCATTATTGTAATATGTAGCATAGAATATTTTGGAAATACATATTTCAGTCAAGGTGTACAAAAAATATATGTGAATATCATTTTGTTTAAAACGCCTTTTCTCCCTAGCGGCGGACAGACCCCTATGGTACAATTTATACAACTGATCATACTTATTGTTCAAAATACAAAACTGTAATTTCAATGTATAATGTAGCTCTATTTTTTTTTTTTTTTTTTAAAATATTTTAAACAAAAAAAAAAAAAAAAATTACAAGACTTAAACTTCACATTTTAATTCGTACTTCAATTTAGTGCATATTCAAAAACATTGCTCCTAATAAACTTTTCCTCTAAATTACACTGAATTTTTATTCTGTGTATGCTTCTGTACCTTGACAGAGTTTTTTTTCCTTCGATATTACACATAAACCATTTTTTTTTCAAAATTCTGTCCCATTATTTATTAATAGTCATAGCAAATGCCAATCGTACGTTTCAGTACGCTTGACATACCCAAGTCACCTCCAGGATCCAGTGGGATCCTTGGTATACATACAGTTTTGCCTTTTTTATCTCCTGATCAAGTTCCCACTGTGGTATATACTTCTGGATATTTTTTACTACTAAGCTCTTCAGACAAATTTAACATCTTACGACCTGTTTATACTAATTAAATTGTATGTATAAATAAACTCATGAAAGTAGCATATAGTTATTTTTTCATATCTAGACATGTTCTTATACATAGTTTCATGTTTTTATACATGGTCCCATCAATCCTTACTTCTATTCTGTTCTCAATTATGCTTGATATGAACGCAAATAATACAGACGTGCTCTTTCAATTTTCAGATTCACCGTTTTGATGTAACACTTTGTTAATCTTTGAGCTTAAAGTAGTTGATTGAAGTGTAAATTGCGCCTTATTGCCAATTTGTAACCATGGTATTGAACATGAATTACTGCCTTTTTAATATTTTTCTCATGCGTGAGAATAAAGAAATTAATTTATTATGTTATGGAAAAATATTTTTGTGTAGACAGACATATATAATCAGGTTTGATTATGCAAGAGAATTATTCCTGTTTGATGATAAAGAAATAACATATGAACAGACCGAAATGAGACATTTTCAATTTGTAAAAACGTGTAAAAGAATTTTAAAAATCTAAAATAATTTTATAAATTTAATAATTTAATATATTTTTTTAAAGTTATGCAAAATAATTCTTTAGAAGACTATAGAGTTAATACTTGAGATCTAGGAATGTGTGTAAATGTTTATAAGAGAAAATTTTTTATTTGAAAATAAAAAAAAAAAAATATTTATTTTAGGATATATATATTATTGGTATTATTAAAGTGGGATATTTGCTAAATTATTTCGAATTTCTATTTAAATACCTAAATAGCTTATAATCATCACACATTCCACTAAGTAATGATGAACAAATTGAAACCAAATTAAGTAATTTTAAAAACTAATTACAGAAACAAAAAGCAAAACAAAAAAATGAGAAAAACGCCTTCCTTTATAAAATTGAAGCAAACAGAAACTACGAAAAAAAAAAATCCGATATTTTTACATAATTTAAATAATCTATCTGCCCAACTTTCTATTTCCTTCCGGTAATACCTCTTTCAAGTTTATTAATTAAAACTAATGTGTGTAAATAATTGATTGAATGAAATGAAAAGTAAACTTTTAAATTTACGAAGATGAAAAGGAAAAAAAGGTTTTCTTTTATTAAGAATTTTTTTAAAGAAATACATTAATTGTTAATTAGATATGATACTCAATACTTCTATTAAATTACTCGTTTCTTAATTACACTTTTAATCAAATTTAATTTTATCTCAGTGAGTTCCTTAAATTTACAGTATATTTATCTATTCTAATTCGTTTATTTAAGCACGGAATTTCTAAAAAGGAAGGTTAAGTTTAGTTTCAATAATAAAGAAAAATCACAATGCTTAACTAAAGTCATATAAAAATGCTATTTAATAGATTAATTGCGTACATTTTAAATACTTAGTATCAATAAATATCTTAAATATATATTATTAGTATGTATATACGTTAAATAATTACTTCGTATTAAATAAATATTTAGTATCACAAGCATATTATTATTTAGTAAGTATTCATTATTAAGTAATTACGTGTAGAGCAGTACTTCTCAAACTTTCAAAATTAGTGACCCAATTTTCAATCATAACTTTCCTCGCCCCACCCTTCCATGCAATAATAATACATTAAATGTAATAATAATATACTTTGATCTAAAGCTACAATACGACTTTAATTATAAACCATGCAAAATAATAAGATAAGTATTAAATTCTGTATATAATATTGTTTATGACAAGTCCTTGGAGTTACTGGTAATTATTAAACTTGTTCTTAACTTATTATTGGTAACTTAATTATCAAATACATTGTACTACACTGATATATTTATAAGTGTACTAGCTGGTATACCCGTCCTTCACACGGGTGAACTGAAAAATTAAACAAAGCAGATTGAAGGCTAAAGAAGTTTTTTTTTAATGAGGTAATATTTTACTTGAATTGCTAATTTAATAAACAAAAAAAAAAGTTTTTTGCATATTTTAGTAGAACAAAAAACCATATTTGTTAATTTTTAAATAAATCTGTAGATCTACTAGCTGAAAAAAAGATTTTTTATTTATTTATAACGCCCCGTAACTCTCATGGGGGTCAATTTTCGAAAACACCTTCCTAAGCTGATCGCTTTTCAGAAAAAGTAACACATTGTTACAAATTTTGTATATCGAACACTTAAAATAGCGTAAATAATTTATATCTGGAGATGTAATACGTTAATATTATTTCTGTTGTATTTATTTCATGTTAAAATTGTAATATTCGCAAACAACGCCGTTTCTTACATTATAATGGCGATTCAATATAGTGAAATTTTGTTGATAGAACCAAGTTGGCATCATTTTTGGCAACCATGTTGGTAACTTGGCGATTTATTGAACGGTGCAGAAGCGGATACGCTGTAGCTCCACCTGGTGGAGAGCTGCAACATAGAGGACAGCTACAAAACCATCTCCACACAAAATACATATATATGCCAATTTTTATAGAGATCGGCTGAACAGTGTTGGAGCAAAGCGAGGTCATATATACAAACATCCATTTTTCTATATATAGATTATATCATTGTAAATTGTATTTTATTTTTTAATATGTCAGAACGTATTTTGTTTTTCACCTTTTCATTAAATTAATAATTTTCTTTTAAATAATTAGTTTTTGACTTTTGGATATGCCAGCCTAGTATGCCACATACTAGGGTTAACACGCCCACCCCCTTTGGGTCCGTACGCCACAGTTTGAGAAACGCTGACGTAGAGTACCCAGAATCAATTATATGTATAATAATTTAATTGCATGAAAAAATATAGCACGATAATTTTTTTTCAAACATATTAACTATTGCATATGATTTTTCAGAACATTTTGAATAAATTTTAAGAGGAAAACCTGGAAATGCATTCAATGTATAAATAATGTACGGTGACATAATTCACTTGTAATTCATCCTTATAAACATGTCAACAAACTAGTTGGTGGAAATGGAGGAATTTAAGTTATGTGCACATTTTAGTAATCGAAGCTATTGATTCATGCCAACTACGAACGATTGAATTTCCAACTTTGTTTTGCCAAACTACCTAATTTGTTTCCTACCGGGTCTCTTTTGTTTATGCTTTTAAATATTTATATCCTACCATTTATTTTTATCTTAATTCAGATCTCTAGAAATTTATCAGTAACTGCAAAAATGCAATGATATTGCTTACACAATGAATCATTTTACCTCATATAAACAAAATTGTTCGAATTCGCGTTACAGGAAGTAGGTGTTTTGGAAATGCAATGTTAAAAAATTTTATTAACACATGTGGGAAAATTAACAACACTGGTAGAAAAACAATCACTTCCCTTTTATTGCAGCATTTATAAATAAAATTTAAGCTTTTCTCAAATTTATTCTGCATCAAAAACACCCTTAAAGGATCATAGATTTTGTTTTAAAGTTTAGAATTTTTCAAAGAGTAAATACATAACAGATAAATCCCAAAATAAAGCTACACTTACAAAATGTTTGATTTAATTAAATTCTGAAAGCGTTTTTATTATTTCTTCCAAGCAAAAAAAAAAATAGACTACAACAATATATTAATTTTTATTTGGGAGGAAATAAATATGAAAAACTGAAAAAAACATGTTTAAATAATTATAGAAAAGTAATGTCTATATTTATATGCATATTTACTATTTCTTTATCATGTCTACTAGTGATACTAAAAAAAAAATAAAAGCGATTTATATTAAGATTAACGATTTTAGTCTCAGAAAAACTGATTTCTAACTCTTAAGGGGATTTGGTCTCATCTATATTCATCTAAAGGAAATTCAAGAAACTTTATCTGTTTCAAGATTCACAGCTTAAATTTTCGGAAGTTTAACATCATCCCTACTAACACTATTAACAGCGAAGTTCTCGTTAAGTTTACTCTTCCAGCTGGTACAGATATTTTACGTGCACATGAGCCTTGGTGTTTCGAAGGGAAGTACGCAGTTTATAGACTTCTAAGAAAGAGAGATAGCCAGTAATCTAGCCTCTCTGCAGTGTGTTAACACATAACCCTTGTTACACCAAACAGTAATAGAGTCGTTAATCGGGAGGAGCCCGAGTTTCTTCCAGATGATGACGTCATCCATTATATTCATATCAAACTCAATAATATTTCGTGATAGTTGTTTTTGATGTGTGGAATTTATACAAGATTATCCGATTTCATTCTTTTTTTTTTTTTTTTTTTTT
>BMAV01023093.1:13879-30263 GCA_019973955.1 Trichonephila inaurata madagascariensis | reverse complement strand
AACCCCTACTAATAATGAAAATAAAAATGATAACAGAAAAGAAGATTACCCCCGTGGATTCCTTAGCCAAGAAAATGATACCTCTGACTTAATACAAGTTCTGGAACTTTTTAATGTCATTTCAAACCTAGTAAAGAAAAATCCTAAAATTCTCGATCTTCTCTCTAAATTTAAAAATGCAAGTTCGGACGAAGAAAAAACCTGCCTACTAGCAGAAGCTCTCATGGATAAAGTTTAATCTCATATTATTTTAACCTTTAAATTCCCTCCTAATTATTTTCTCTTTATAATAGTTGTCTTTAAAATAATAAACTAAAATTAGAATAATTCTTCGAAGTCAAAGCTAAGCAGTTTAAAAGCTCACTTCCAACCTCCAATCAAAGCCCACCTCCACAGCACCACTCTCATTGGTTCTCCACTCCTGAAGTCACGCCCTCCTCTCCCAACCAAAGCTGCAACACCATGAACATTGAATAACCAGATAGAGGGTTGAAGACTGCTGACGCAGTCTAGGTACCTCTTCACAAAATCATCCGTCATCATCCGTCAATGTTTATAACACTGGATCATCCATTTCATAATTTTTAATATCCTTTACTCATATGTCGTTCATTGTGTGATTTTCCTACTGTCTATGTGTTTTTCGAATGTGATTGTTGGATGCTTTTCTCTTGTATGTAGAGAATAAGACTGTATAATTATATATATTAATTTTCTTTAATTGTACCGACTTTCAGTGCTAATTTTACTTACTACAGGGCAACTTAAATTTTTGTTGCCACGGTTGCCGAGTGTTATAGGTATGGACCGAGGCTTGCCTTGTCACGAGTTCGAGGCCAGTACCACTTAAAGACCCGCCGTGTAAGGCAGCAATGCACGTTAAATCTGTTGGGAGTTGAAACGTCCTCCCGTTGGTGTGGTGTGATAGTTAGGAGAGGGGGATACCAGCTCAGAGAGGTGTCATCCACGTCACTTGACCATGGTTCAAAATTACGTGGACCGTCGCCAAAAGCCCTCATGCAGCTGAACAATGTGACGTTAATACTGAATCAATCAAGCAAATTAAACTTTCTAAATTTGCAGCACAATATTGAAAAATAATTTTCATCGCGCTCACCCCTCCCCACCACTGTACTATAAAATTATATTGAATTTATTGATACTATACTTTGAAGCTAAACCTACAATGCAATTTGAATATCGTATATGCCGCAAGCGAATATAAAAGTTTCCTTCTGCCAGCGTGTTAATTACCTAAGACCTAATCATACGTCTTTATGAAGTACAATCTTTTAACGCACTGCTATTGATTAATTTTTTCCGAAGGTTTTGGAATGCAATAAAATGAAATTGCCAGTGTTTTGAAGGATTTACTTCTTTTAGAGCATTTGCTTATTTATTCATTTATCTCTCAGTTTCTATCCTGTCAGTTGAAAATTTAATGTACTTCCTTATATTAATCAGAAATTTTAATATTTTCAGTAAATATAATAAATCAAATTAATGAGAATAGACCGGTTGCAAGAGAAACCACATTAAACAAATGAATAGACATTTACAATTGCAAAATATTTTAAGAATGTTATTAAGGAAATTTAAGCATCTCGACTTTATTCTCCAGGAAGTATGCCTTATTAAACGTAGGGCGTGTGTGTTATTTTCAGGAAATAAATATTTAAAATTAATTTTAAGTTTTCGGATATGAATTACATTACATTTAATAGGCCAGTATGTATTTTGTTAAAATAATCCTTTAATTTTGACTTCTAGATAGGCTTGTGGCCCCAAGTAGGGTTATAATGCCCTTCTAGGAGGGGGGTGGGGGGCACCCTACAGTTTCATAAACGTCGCTGAATCATGTACTGAGTAAAAACAATGTTAACATACTAGATTAATGCTTTCATTTGTATAAAATGGGCGAAAAAAAGCCCATTATAAGATTGACAGAAATACGAAAGATGAAGAAGTAAAATGCTTCACACATTTCAGAAGTTTAAATTTTTCAAATTATTAAAATTATCAAAACTAATATTTTTACTCTAGTTTGGAAGATAGCGAAAATTTAGTAAAATATCAGATTTAATTTAATAAAAGGAAGTTGTATTCAAATATTTTAAAGTTGTGTTGCACGTAATGCAGGTAATATTTTTAATATGTGTAAAATATATCAAGAGTTTGATTACAAAACAAGGGTTTTTAAAGGAAAGTATACAGACACAAGAATAACCACTTATAATTGCGCAATTGTTTGATTAAACTCTTCGAGATGCTATAAGCAACAATGTTTGACATTTCCTTCATCATACGTTCTTGGAAGGTTTCTGATTGCGAAACCGGAATTTATAAAAATATATTTAGAGGTAATCCTCTCTTTTTTTTAATTTCTTAACGTGCATTTTTTAGTTTAAACGTTTTTCTCGGTATTTCTCAGTTTGATTGATACCATTGAACGTGGAATATCAGACCACATGTATTCGCCAGTCACGTTTAGCAGGAGTAATTTATAAGACAATTATTGAAAGAGTGATATCTAATGAAATGAATGGCGAAAAAGTAGGTAACAGAAACATGTTTCTTATAAAGTCAAAAAGATTTTTATATTCTAAAAGTGCGATTGTCACAAATGACTTTATTTTTGCGTAGCCATAAGCGAATACAATCCGTTTCCTGTGATCCTGCAGTATATTTCACGGCATTTTGGACACAAGGGATTTAGGGTGACTCCAGAAAAAAGATTCCAAGGTACTGAGGTATAGGAAGCATTTATGCCAAGTAAAATCTTAGCTGTGCCGGTACATCTAATGAGAGGGTCAGTTGAGAGGCGTTTATACACAGCATTCGAAAAAATGTGTAGTTGCACCATCGTACATGAAACACACCTTAGTATATTGCATAATGACCGGATTTATTCTTCTCATCTAAACAGTAAATTTGTATTTTTTTTTTCAATCCTCCCACAACGCTCCAAATCATCGCATTCGTTTAGTTACTATTCTCGTGTGGTCATCGTCCTCCCAAAGACTACTATTATCATAATATTTACAAACTAAACGTAACTTAGGACCCAATTTTCTAAGGTCGTCACTAGTCAAGTTGTGGACTCAAGTAATATCTTTTTAATACTAGAACGTCCATTGGCGTCAATTTGACACCAGAGCCTGTTCAGTTTATTCTCCTTCCCACACTTTTGTAAGAAAATTAAAACTTATTCGAGACTTTTAAATTTTCCCATGGTAATCACACAGCAAACCTTTTGTGGTTCTAGGTTAATTATGAGAAATTTTCAACCAAAAACATTTAAAACATCCTCTGGTGTCGTTTCAAAACCAATGTAATTTATCATTATAAATCTTGCTTATTTTGTTATACGATGGGTATAAAAATGAAAGCTGGAAAATTTAAATAATAGCAAAATATGAAGTAAAATGTATATTCAGATACATAGATTGGAATATGATTTATTTAAAAGAAAGTTTCTTCAAATTTTGAAATATTTCTTTAATTTTGGAAATTAACAGAAGTATAATTGTGCGTTTGTAAAGAAAGGTTTTCTTCAAATACTACAGTTTTATAATAGACACAACAGTAGAAGTCAAAGTACTTATGCGGGAGGAGGGTTGAGTTTCCCTGGTTGGATGCTTACCCCAACGGACATATAAAGGGCTGTGGATTCATCATATCTACATATTTGAACTTTCTTTAATTGCATCGACTTTCAGTACTTATTTTACTTACTTCAGTGCAACTCAAACTTCCTAAATTTGCGAACCAATCTTAAATAATAGTTTTCATCGTGCTCACCCTACCCCACTATACCATAACAATATATTGAATTCATTGATACTATAATTGAATCTAAACCTAAAATGCAATTTGAATTTTGTAAGACCCACCAGCGTGTATGAACGACTCGTTCAGTAAGAGTGTTAATTGCCTTAGACGCGAATATGTATTTCTGATGTATGATATTTTTTACGCACTGCTATCGAAAATATTATTCCGAAGTTTTTGGAATGCAATAAAGTCACATTGGTCGTGTTTGCAAGAATTTACTTATTTCAGAGGATTCGCTTATTTATTCACTTATCTCAGTTTCTATGCTCTCAGTTGAATATTGAATGTAATTCCTTATATTAATCAGTAAATTTAATATTTTCAATATTGTAAAAAATTCAAATTTATGAGAATAGACTGGTTGCAAGAAAACCCACATAAAACAAATGGATAGCCATTTACACAATTGTAAAATATTACAAAAAGTTTTTAAGGAAATTTAAGAATCTCGACTTTTTATCATGTGGGGTATGTCAATTTTAGTCTCCCGACAGGAATCAACAGTCTTGTTTCGATCAATGTATTAAATAAATTCTCCGATGTATACTTCGTTTTTTCAAAATTCACTTTTTTGTATTGATAATGCATGTATTTCTTAAAATAAGACGTGTAGTAGAAGACATTTCCTAAAAGATACATTCACACAATGCTTGGAATTGAATCCTCATTCCACTAATGAGTGAGTGAGTGAATATTAACGTCGCACTGTTCAGCTACACGAGGGCTTTTGACGACAGACCACGTAATTTTGAACCATGGTCAAGTGACGTGGACGACACCTGTAAGCTGGCACCCCCCTCTCCTAACTACCACACCACACCAACGGGAGGACGTTTCAGCTCTCGACAGATTTAACGTGCATCGCTGTCCTACACGGCGGGTCTTCAGTGGTACTGGGCTCGAACTCATGACATGCCTGCCATGGTCTGATACCTTAACCACTGGGCTACCGCAGCCCCTCATTTCACTAATATATCCTATTATAGCAAGGTTGATTATCTGGAGACACAAACCCTCCTCAATGACATGAAGTATAGAAAAGCAAAATAGAGTATGCATTCGCCACTGGATACAAAGGGCTAACGCTGAATTCTTGATTATAATTTCAAAACTTCAAAAAAAGGCGTTCAGTTCTTACGACGTAGTAAAGTAAAAAAATAATTGAACAAATGTTGTGGGCATAAACATCATCACTTACTTATGACCAATCGTACCATAATTTTAAAAAAAATTACTTTCAAAATGCATCTTCTGAAACACACATACTTTCTAAACTCTTTTACCCTTTATTTATTTATTATTAAAAAAAAAAAAATTAATTCCATTCACAAACGGATAAATGAGTATGCGAACTAAGGAAATAGTAAATAGTATTTACTAAGAACCATTCTCTCATCCTTAAAAGTGGTCGCGGTAGCCGAGTGGTATAGGTATCGGATCGTGGGGCTTGCCTTGTCACGAGTTTGAGCCCAGTACCACTGAAGACCCGCCGTGTAGGGTAGCGATGCACGTTAAATCTGTCGAGAGCTGAAACGTCCTCCCGTTGGTGTGGTGTGGTAGTTAGGAGAGGGGGGTGCCAGCTCAGGTGTCATCCACGTCACTTGACCATGGTTCAAAATTACGTGGTCCGTCGCCAAAAGCCCTCATGTAGCTGAAAAGTG
The DNA here is from genome assembly GCA_019973955.1 of Trichonephila inaurata madagascariensis. Classification (NCBI taxonomy): domain Eukaryota; kingdom Metazoa; phylum Arthropoda; class Arachnida; order Araneae; family Nephilidae; genus Trichonephila; species Trichonephila inaurata. Next base: position 24,768 of record BMAV01023093.1, on the reverse strand, counting down.
CGACGTTAATATTCAATCAATCAACCCATCCTTAAAAAACCTTCAAAGCTAAAATTTTATTAGAAGGTAAATAATAAGCAGTTTCTCCACTATATAAACCATTTAAATTATTCAAATATAAAAATTAATACTCCTACACAATATTGTATCAATTTATCCTCTCATTTTGTATACTTAAAATTCAGTGAAAATGTTTTATTTACATTAACAAAATGAGTTTCAGTGTAACAGAAAATTTAAAGACATTATTTACATAGTGCTGGTAACATTTTCAAATTGAGAAGTAAGTTAAATCAGTAGAAAAAACGAGGATTTTTAATGGAAGTTATACAGCTACAAGAACAACCAAATTTAATTGCGAAATTCTACAATTAATATCATTGACATATATTAAGCTGTGTCTGTCTCAGTTAGCGTGAAGGGAACGATTTTCTTTGAAGGTTTCTGACAACGAAACCACTTTTATATGTATAGTGTAATTTTAATTCAATTTTTCTTCCTTAACCTGCAAGCCTTTTAACTTTAAGGATACAAATGTTTCTGAAAAGTGGGTTTGGAACATGGTAACCGGTCTGTTGCAATGAATTTCATTCCACTGAAGAGTTACAAAGAGGTAGGTAAAATGCAATTCAAATCTTTAAAAAATTAAGATATCTTCATTCTTTTGACATTTAATAAGACGCTAATACACCAGGTGATGCCTCTGACTATATAATTGAGAAATAATTTAGCAATCGATTATTAAAAGAAAGAAAGATTATGCTTTTAATCAATTAAAATTTGTTATAAGAATAAGAGATATAACTTGTAAAGCATCAAATATTTAATTTTGATACAATTAATCCAGATCAAAGGTATATTAAATAAATTACAATAATTGCAGTCATGAATATATTACGTATTACAGACATGATTTGGAAAAAAAATAACAATTTTTATTAAATCCTTAATAATAAGAGACACCCAAACGTTGTTGAAGTCTGAGGTAATATTCTTCAGGAATGCGCAAGAATCCACTAAGTCACCTGAATTGGTACACCACTCTGAAATTCCTAAGCAAGTCGACACGTCCTTGAGCTTGCATTGATGTAAGCTGCAAAAACATCCTGTACTAAGCAATTGATTGTGCACAGACATCAACAATTTTAACCACGATTTCACAATAGCTCCTACAATTTTTTGACAAGAAGATCTCGACTAATTGAGGAAAAAATGGAAGGGGGTAACACAGTTTAGAATATTACTTCAAATGTCTACCGTAATTTAAAAAAATGTATGCATTTGTTGTGTCTCAGTAAGAAAATACTCTTTCTGAATCGCAAAATATACCTTGATAGCCAATGTGTTGATAATGTTCTTTTTTGCAATCGAATTGTATCTATAGGTACTTTTTGTTTTGTGGGGATCTTAGCCAATTGATTAAAAAATGAGCTTGTGTGAATTATAGATGAAATGCTTTTATTTTAGAAATAACTTTTTTACTCTCTTGCATTTTAAATGTGTCTCAATTCTTCAATGAAATACCCAGATATAAAATATTATAAGACCGAGTTTCCTTTGTATAACACCTTCCTTAAATATGTTTATAGTGTTTAAACTTGAATTAATAAATATCTTGGGAATATCTTTCTGATTCGTATACCTTTCTAATTTTAGAGCTTTTCTGACTTAAAAAAGGACGTTATTTTAAATGGAACATTTCATGCTTCTGAAAAAAAAATTATAGGAATATATAGTAGTATGAATTTGAACTCTAATAATTTACAAGTTTAAATACGAAAGATTAATTTTACTAAACACCACATGATATTTCAAAATAATTATTATTTTCCGTTTACTTTTTAATATGAAAATTAATGAAAACAATAACATCTAAACGGCAAGAGTTTTTCTTGCTGGAAAAATATATAGTGCTTTTTTATGCTTTTTCAGTCTATTTGATGAAGTATTTCTGAAATTTAATTTAAAGTTGATGTTTAGTATTTTTATTAAAATACCACTTAATAATTTTTCTCTTGTAAGTGGAGTCGTACAAAAAATGTCTTGTGATAATTATTGAGCGAAATTTGTTTGTTATTTACGATTATGTTTAAGTGTGCACTTCTTTTACACATTTCTCCACATGGAGTACTTCAAATGTGGTAGACTATTTGTTATCACTGTAAACTTATTTATATACAATACTCTTCTCGATTAATACACTGCATAATAGATGTGAAGAAAACTGAATTCAAGAGATTAGAGCTTAATAAATATTCATAAATATGATTACGGATTAAACAAGTTAAAGTATATGTGTCCAGAAATCGTGTAATTCATACGAGTTTTGTTCAAGTTTGTGAATTTCTTTGTCAGTACTCCAAGTGTTTGTCCTAAACAAAAAGCTCTTAAATAAGTAATTGTCTTATTAATCGCTCTAGTCAATTGTAAGTATTTTTTAATTAGGTACTCGTTTAGTTTTTAAAACATGAGAGTAACACTTATATTACACCAAACATATTTTTTTATAATATTCCTTTATATATATGATTCCGCTTTTTGGTAAAAATATATACTATTTATGCTGTAAGAAGTTTATAAAGGATTGTTGATTTATTGTTGATTAACATAACTCAATATCTAAAGAAAAAGTAAAAACTTTCCATTTATTGGCGAAAGAGATAGTAATTTATGTACAGAGTCGAGTTAAGAGATAATCGACATTTGAGTTCCTAAAATACCGCAGCACGTCAACCTTCTTTTAAGATTCGAGAGATATTTATGTATGTTTAAGTGGACACACGGATCTCTGAAAAGGAAGATAATGTCGGTTATTTTTATTCTTAGAGCTATTATTTTCACTCAAATTTTTCCACATTTGCTTAAAGTAAAACTTCGCATCTTGGGTGAGTTGCGATTATTCTTGGGGGCCCAAAGCCTATGTAATATTGTGGTTTTCCAAACCAATCTGGCGTGGTGTCAGATACCTGACTTTTCATGAGGTTACAAAATATTATCAGTTACACCACTGTTTTTCCGGTGATATTTTGTAACCCTACTAATTAACAGTTGAAAAAACCATTAATTGAAGAAGGTAAAAAGAGATGTTTTAAATTCTCTAAATTTCTAAAATTAAAATATAAAAAAAAATATACATATATATCCTATAACACATTGCTTCTCAAAGTTTCAGTATTGGCAAACCAATTTTCAATTAGAATTTTCATCGCGTTCCCTCCCATATAATGCCAATGCATTGGAAGCTATAATAATAAAGTAGTTTGACGCTGAAGTTATAATACACAACCTCATTATAAACAGTACAAATTATCAACATAAGAATTAAGTTTGGTGAGTTGCTATTTTCGAGAAATAAGTATTTAAAATTAATTTTAAGTTTTCGAATAAGTATTATGTTACACATTTATTAAGTCAGAATGTATTTTGTTAAATCAGTGTTTTTCAAATTTTCAATACTCGCGACCCAATATTCAATTATCATTTTCATCGCGTCCCCCTCTATACAATAATATTGTATTAAATTCAAAAATACTATACTTTTACACTAAATCTACAATACGAAATTAACTTCTTATGTGTCACCAACGTACATAAACGTCTCGCTCAGTCAAAGTATTAATTTTCTGGACGTATATATACGTCTTTTAAAGTACGATCTTTTCTGTTCAGTGCTATCCATAAAATTATTCCGAAGACTTTGGAATGTAAGAATAGGACCCTGACCGAGTCTATTCTAAGGATTTACTTATTTCAGAGGATATTTGCTTATTATTTTCCTTTTCTCCTCCTCCTCAAAAAACATGAAAATACGCTCATCTACGTGAAACACGGTGGCATTGGGGAGCGACCGAGTAACTTTTAATCGGCAGTTAATTAATTATTTATAAATCGTACAAAAATCATCAAGATAAGTGTTAATCCAAGTCCATGGGGTCACTGATTATTATGTAACTTGTTCTTAACTTAGTATTGTTAAATTAATAACAAAATACAATGTACACACAGTAAAGATATTTTATAAGTATATTCTATCAGTGCAAATTGTGTATTTTATATTTTATTATGTCAGAAAGTATTTTGTTTGCTTACTTTCAGTAAATTAATAATTTTTTGAATAATCTTTAGTTTTCACCTTTTCAATATGCTCGCTCCCCTCTCGTAGAGTTATGACGCCCCTCAACGGGGGCGCACCCCACACTTTGAGAAACGCTGTGTTAAAGTAATTCTTTATTTTTGACTACTCGATAGGCTTGCGTTCTTACGCAAGGTTATCATACCTCTCTAGCGGTTAGCATCCCACTGTTGGAGAAGCACTGCTGAATCATGTACTGAGAAAAAAGTGTTAACAATCTGCAGACTACCTTCTGTATAAAATGTGCGATGAAGAAAGCGAATATAAGATTGACAGAAATCGGAAAGATTAAGAAGTAAAATGTTTCATTTCAGAAGTTTAAATCTTTCAAATTATTCAAATTATCAAAATTAATAATGCTACTCTAGTTCGGAAGATATCGAAAATTAAGTAAAATATCAGATTTAATTAAATAAAGGAAATTGTACTCACACAAATATTAAAAATTAGTGTTGTACGTAATGCAGGTAATATTTTTAATATGCAAAATATATCAAGGTAACACAAAACAAAGGTATTCAACAGAAAGTATACAGACACTAGAATAACCACTTATAATTGCGAAATTGTCCTAATAAAATCTTCGACATACTATTAGCAACATTTTTGTACAATCATTTCTTATCATCTGCTCTTGGAAGGTTTCTGATTGCGAAACCAGAATTTATAAACGTATATTTAGAGGAGTTCCTTTCCTTTTTTTATTTCTGAACATGTAGTATTTAGTTTAATGGGACGGTGGACCGCACACACACATTAAAACGAATTTCTTAACTTGTTAGCTCAATTAGCTGAAAATAGAATTAGTATATTAAATGATTATTTATTTCAGTATTTAAATATATTTTTTAAAAACTACTATTATAAACTGATTTCTTTTTTTAAAAAAAAAGTTAATTTTTCAAACTATTTTTAAAAATGCTCTTTGTGTACTAGATTTTAAGATATGTACATAATTTTTGTTTTATGTATAGATGAACTACAACAAAAAATATCTGTGCATGGATTTTAAATTCAGACTAAATTTGATGAAAAAAAGATACACACACACACACACATTTTCTATACTATATGAATATTTTCACCAATTATCACCCATTCAAGGTATTCAAGACCACACGAATTAAGATTCGTTAAATATTTTTAAGAAAAAATGCGCAAATTTGTGAATTATATCATCTTTCATAAGTTGTGAAAATTTAAGAGAGATATGACGTAATTTGAGACGCAAGGAGCATTTTAAGTAACAAAGAAAAAGGAAAATTTGCAACTAAAAAAGGCGCATTTTAATCATTTATTTAAGAAAAATAAAAAACAATTCAGTAATTATTAATCAAAATGACAAAATTCTTTGACTGAATTATTCTATGAAATATAAGGAATATTATAAGTATACAGAATCACACTCGCAATTTTTACATAAATTTGACATTGTGCAGGTCCACTATCCAGTTAAACGTTTTATTCGTAAAATCTCAGTTTGATTGATAAATTCGGATAGGGGATATAAGATCACATGAGGTCGCAAGCCACGTATAGCAGAAGTAATTTATAAGACAATTATTGAAAGAGTGATATCTAATGAAATGAAAAGGCGCAATATCAGGTAACAGAAACATGTTTCTTATGAAGTCAAAAAAGTTTCTTATATCCCAAAAAGGCGATTGTCAAATGACTTTATTTTTGCGTAGCCATAAGCGACGACACAATCAGTTCCCTGTTATACTGCAGTATATTTACCGGCATTTTGGACACAAATGATTTAGGGTGACTCCAGAAGAAAGATTCCAAGGAACTGAGGTTTAGGAAGCATTTATGCCAAGTAAAATCTTAGTTGTGCAGGCATATCTGATGAGATGGTCAGCATGGAGGTGTTTATACACAGCATCGGAAAAATGTGTAGATGCACCATCGTACATGAAACACACCTTAGTATATTGCATAATGACCGGATTTATTCTACTCAAACGAATAGTAAATTTGTATGAATGTTTTCTCAATCCTCCCACAATGCTCCAAATCATCGCATTCGTTTAGTCCCCCTCATCATCTGGTCATAGTCCTATCAATGGCTACTATTATCATAATATTTACAAACTAAACTTAACTTACGACCCCATGTTCTATGATCGTTGATAGTCAAGTTGGATGCAAGTCCTATCTTTTCAACACTAGAACGTCCATTGGCGTCAATTTGACCCCAGAGCCTGTTCAGATTGTTCTTCTCTCCGCATTTCTACAATGAATTTGAAAAATTTGCGTCACTTTTAATTTTTCCATCGTAATTAAGCAGTAGGACTTTTGTGGTTCCAGGTTAATTAGAAGATATTTTACAACTATAAACATTTAAAACGTCGGCTGGGGTAATTTCTAAACGAATGTAACTTACAAACATAAATAGCATTCGTTCATCTTTAGAATTAGAAAAGCATACTTCCCAAAGTAGTATCACGCATGTATTTGACCTTGAATGTGGCGTTAATGTAGTGCTTCTCAAACTGAGGGGCGTGGCCCCCTAGGAGTGCGTGATACATCTACGAGGGTGCTCGAGCTTATTGAAAAGTCGAGAACAAAAGATTATTTAAAAAATTATTAATTTACTGAAAGTAAACAAACAAAATACATTCTGATATAATAAAATATAAAATACATATTTGCACTGGTATAATACACTTATAAATATATTAGTACTGTGCAATGTATTTTATTATTAATTTAACAATACTAAGGAACAAGTTTGATAATTAACAGTGACCTCATGGGCTTATATTATCCCTTATCTTGATAATTTGTGCGGTATTTAATGGATTCCTTAACTGGCGATTAAAAGTTATGCGATTCGCTTCCCAATGCCACCGTGTTTCACGTAGACGAGCGTATTTTCATGTTTTTTGAGGAGGAGGAGGAGGAGAAAAGAAAAATAATAAGCAAATATCCTCTGAAATAAGTAAATCTCCTGACTCTGTCAGGGTCCTCTTCTTACATTCCAAAGTCTTCGGAATAATTTTATGGATAGCACTGAACAGAAAAGATCATAGTTTGGAAAGACGTATATAAACGTCCAGAAAATTAATGCTTTGACTGAGCGAGACGTTTATGTACGTTGGTGACACATAAGAAGTTAAAGTCGTATTATAGCTTTAGTGTCAAAGTATATTATTATTGAATTCAATACATTATTATTGATGATTGAACATTGGTCCGCGTATATTGAAAGTTTGTGAAGCACTGCGTTAATGGATTAACAGCGGAAGTGAATTTTATTTTTCCAAAACTGTTGTGTCTAAGTATTTCGTTCATTAGCATTTGGTTATGTTCTCATAAAAGAGAATAAAAAAAATCGATTTTCGAACCTTGTGGAGAACAAATATCCTCACACGATGGCTCTTAGAAAAGATATTAGCCCTGATTAAATTGAAATTGTTATATATTTTTTTTTTTTTTTGTTAGAGATGCCTCAGAATTAGTCGGCTCTATTTTTGATTTCAATAAAGACATAAGGTTGAGTGAAAAAAACTGCGAAAAATCTGAAGAAAAAAACAGGTATAATTTAATATATTCCAGTGAATGCTCATATATGTATTGCTATGAATGGCACAGAATAGATACCACATAATAGTAATTTTCCTCGCAGATTTGCGACTCGAAATTTTTTGCGACAAAGCAGTGACCCCCAACAAGCTTCGCGAAACATAATGTCAATATCAGTTTCTTATGATATAAATGGCCATACAATATGTTAAATACATGAGATAATACTAAAAAGTCGTCAAAATAAACCTTTCTGCAAAGCAGTAATATTTAAGTAATAATTTATAAAACTAAAAGTAGTAATAATTTAGTTAAAACAATTACTTTATATATTTTATACTGCGGTCTCGAAATGACACCGTTGGACGTTTAAGGGCAATCAAAATTCCAGTCATTAGTGTTAATTATTTCTATTTCTTCGTCGATTAGAAAGCTCTTGTCAAGAAATCGTGCAAATGGCAATTCAGCTACGACGGCTTCAAAGAATCTAATGCAGCTTGAATTTTATGCAACTCAATTATGAAATATTCAATATTAAAAGGGATTTAAGAGACAGAATTAATATCACTCACGTGCATTACTAATATTTCGAAGCATAAAAAATATGTAGAATAAATGTAATAATCTTAAAGAATATCGTTATTAAATAAATTGAATGGAATTTAGAGCCTAGAGTTTATCAAGGGAATGTTTTAGAACCAAAGTCTCTTTGATTGCGGAAAGTAATAAGAATATTTGTTATTTCTTTGAATAACTGACATCAAAATATGTGTGGCCTAAGTTAGAAATCAAAAAATTAATTTTATGATAAGTATGAACTAAAGGACAAAGTAATATTTTAATTGCATTATTGAGAGTATTCAGAAACAGATAAACAAGTATTCAATTCTTACGTATAACTTAAAAGATATAAATACAATAAATCAAAAAAATGTTTTTAAAAACTTTAAAAAGTTTTTAAATCTATAGTATAAATTAAAATGAATGCAAATAACCTTTTTTCTGTATCATATTGTTTATTTTTCTTTTTATGAAAAACCACTGGGCTAAGTATTTAGGATTGTAACTCTATTAAATTAAATTTCATAATTATAAATGAATATATATTTAAGTACATTCTTCATTCAATGAAAGTTTTAGTTTTTGTAAATTTGTGTGATTCGATTAAAATTATTTCTGTCTTTTTTAAATTACATAAAACAGTATTGCTGTATACGTAAAGGTATTTAACAAAGTAATAGGATTACCTGTGACACAAATGAAAATACTTCATTAGTAAGGGTTGAGCCAGCGTAGTGTTATTAGTATACTGTGAAAAACATTTACATGAAATATTGTTATGATAAGTAAACTTACCACGTCAACACACCACATTTTTAATCTTTCCCGCAAAAAGATACACAGTGCAGGACAAAATCGTGGACACTTTTTAAAATTGTTATGCTTTTTAAGTTTGTATGCTTATAGAAAAAGTTCCGCTGCAAAAAATGCAGTCTTTTGTATTATTCTAAAGAAAATTTAATACTGAAGTCAATATATAAAACAAGTTTTGAATATTTACAAAGCAAAAAAAGAAACATTCTGATGCATTAACTGTGTCTATATACATTAGATACTGATAATAGGTGTGATCTATCAGTGCTTAGTAGGGTAGCCTTATATTTTTATTGTAGCTTACATTTATATTTCATTGAGCTGAAAATAGCTCTAAGCGCTTCCTTCATTATTCCATAATGCCAGAAAACAATTCCATTTCCTCAATCAGTTCCTTTTTATTTCATGGGTACCTCATTCGGTCAAGAATTTCAAACGATGCCACAAGTTTCCGATAGGATCGAGTTCAGGACTCTTTCCTGTCCAGGACAACAGCTTGATTATCTTAGAACTGCTCCAGAGTCTTTCAATTACTTTAATGTGTGGTAAGTAACAGAATCTTGCAGAAAAATAAATAAAACATTGTTATTAAAATAATCCCTGTTGCAGGGCACAAACTTGAGTTCTAGAATGACCTCAATGTATGTTACAAATTTCAGTGTCTTTTCGATAATATGAGCTCAACCAATATCATCTGCTGATATGCATGACTAAATGATAAAGCTATGTAGATACTTCACAGTTGTCTGGATGCGGTCAGGATGTAGCATTTTTACTATTTTACATCATGCAAATGTTTGCCTATTACTACAGAATAACGATATTTTAGTTTCGTTCCTCTATATAACTTTTGTCCAAAAATTATTTGTCTAATTAATGTGTTCAATTGCCCCATGTAATCCCTTTTAGTGGTGGTGTGAATTGAGATACGGTCTTTTTCGCGGAATTCTAACTTTTAGTCTTACATTTGCTATTCTACGCCTGATAGTTTATGAACTGATGGAAACACTCGCATCACTCAGATCACTTTTGATGGATGCTCGTGAAATTATTTTATCTCTGAAACATGGTATTTTTATTCTTTTGTCAAGAACAGATATGGTGCACCATTTTCGGTCTTTTCCTGTCTCTTTTTTATTATTAAATGAGTCTAATGACATTCTAAACAAAACTTAGTCTCCAGATATAGTCACTGAACTAACCACATGTTATGTAAATTTAACAAAGGAAATACACCTTTCACGTCACACATGCGTTAGCTTTACTCTTCCACTTGATGTCATTGCTTTTTGATTAAATATTATTGTTACCTTAGCCAGGAAAAAGTCCAGACCTCAATGCTATCGAAAATTTGTTCCACCGTTTGAAAACTTTTGTCCGAATGAGGTACCTATGAAATAAAAAAGATTTAATACATGATATTATTGTTTCCTGGCATCATGTAATAACGAAAGAAGAGCATAAAACTATTTTCAACTCAATGAAACATCAATGTGAAGCTGTAATAATGTATAAAGGCAACCTCACTAAGCTCTGAATCTCACTGCTATATATATATATATATATATATATATATATATATATATATCATCATCATTATCCAATATACGACAGTTATTGCATTATATCAGTTGTAAATATTTAAAACTTTGTTTTTGTATTAAATTTAGTATTAAAATCACTTAAAATGACATTAAACACATAGCATTTTGTGCAAAGTAAAATTTTCTATAAGCATACAAACTTAAAAAACATAATTTAAAAAGTGTCCACAGTTTTGGCCACCACTGTATATATGAAAACACAATTTGAAGCATAGCGTAATACAAAGCCTTACATTAGGATGGGGACA
>BMAV01023092.1:0-24413 GCA_019973955.1 Trichonephila inaurata madagascariensis | reverse complement strand
TTTTTAAAACCAACCTCTAGCCCCGCTGAAATCAAAGATACAGTCCCCAAAAGGGGCTGTATCATATTTAAGCCAGATGTTGTTAAGTTCTTTTTGTAAAAGGTTAAAATGGGGGACGCTTGAGGATTGGATGACAACAATCACAAAAGATCTTTGTAATGGGCCATATCATCCCAAAAACAAAGGAAAGACCAGACGCGGAGCTGATTCCCCGAAAAGATCAAAAACCTTAGAATTTCAGAAACTGGAAAAATCAGGCCAAAACAGGACCCGGAATGGTTTTTGGAAAGCCAATGCCCCCTGTTATCTCGTGCCCCACTGAAAAGGGGTGTATAGCATACAAGGGAACTTTTGGGAAAATTTAAATTAAAAATTTATATGTCCCCCGGGTTGGGGCTTCAGGTAACACGTTACCCCGGTTTCCAATTCATGGACGGCGTAGTAAAAATCCATGGGTTTCAATCAGATTACCCCCCAAATCCTTAATGATGATGTAAAAGCTCATATTATTCAGTAGAGCCAGCTCGGTGACTCCCCATCTTTTTGATCTAGGCCGTTTCTCAAATTTAGGACGCCCCCGGGGGGGGATCCAAAGGGGGGGCGTGAGAAATTTGAAAAGTCGAAAAAAAAAGATTTTTTTTAAAAATTACTAATTTACTAAAAAGTAAACAAAAAAAATACATTCTGACAAATAAAAGTGGGAATACACTTTACACTGATATAAACACTTATAAAAGTATCATTGCATAATGTATTTCAAAATTTATTTAACAATACTAAGTTAAAAAAAAGAAAATTTCCCTGGTTTTTGTCACTATATACAAAAAAATTTTAAAATTTTTGTAATTTTGGGGTTTAAAATGAATCCCTTAACTGCCGATTAAAAGCTATTTTATTCTTTCCCCAATGCCAGCGTTTTCCACGTTGGCGTGTTTATATGATGTATTGGTGGGGGACAATAAAATAAAAAAACCCCTTTTGAAATATAAGTACATCCTTCCCAAAATACTGTCCCATTGTATTCTAAAGCCTGCGGAATATTAGAAGTGCACAGAAAAGATCGTACTTTTGACAGACGTATATATACGTCCGGGGAAAAGAACGTTTTAGTTGAGTGAGACGTTTATATGTGCGGGTGGAACCTAAGAGATTTAAATCCTATTTTAGAATTAGCATCAAAGTATCGTATTATTGAATTCAATAAATTATTATTGTATGGAAGGGGGCGCGATGAAAATTATGTTTGAATATTGGGTCGCAAGTATTGAAAGTTTGAGAACCACTGATCTAGGTACAAAATAACAAGGTCTATCACCAATAATCGTAGCTTACAAGGCACTAGGTACGACGTTAAGGAAAAATAAAGTGAAAGGAAATCGTACCAGCTGTATTAAAGATCTTTCAATCAGACTATAATTACAGAATATGATAGAAATGCAACATATTGAGCTCAAATCATGCATACGCAAGATAAGTTCAGCTATAACGAATATTTCCTTACTGTTCTGAAAAGAGTTTGGGGCCAACGTTCAAAACCCAGGTTTAAAAAAACGCATAAATGTAAATTTTCATGATATTTAGGTCACTTAGATTAGAATGCATGAAAAATTGTTTTAAGGACATTTTGAAAAAAAATTTTTAAATACAATTTTTTCAAATTTCTTGAATAATTTTATTCCCAAATGTTCTCCTTTTTCGAAAAATGCTTCTATTGTATTTATTTTGCCGAAAGTCGACCTCTGACAGAGGTTCAACTATATTTTGAAAAATTCAAATTTTTTTCAGGTTACAACCATTTGAAATAATTATGGCGTATTTTCTTAAAAACTCCCCTTTTTTTCGTAAAACATGGATAAAGGACTTCCGAGGGGTTTAAAAATTTTAGTTGAGCCTCGTACAGAGGGCTGACTTGGGTTATTTTAAAATGCCCGGAGAACTTTGAAAAAAGGGTACATTTAAAAAATTTGATTTAAATTTTTTTATAATGTCCTAAAACCCTCATGTTTTTAAATGACCAAAAAATAAATATTATCCATTTACATGCTTTTAAAACCGGTTCGAACGTGTCTACTTAAAAATTATCCATTAGAAATTTTTTGCAAATTTTAAACCCCCCAATTGCTTCGTATTTATTCAACTTAAACGAATATATCCTAAATTTTTGAACGATTTATTTTTGGCAAATAAAAATTTAAATCGTAAATAAAATTACTTGAAATTGTAGGATTTTATTTAGCTTTGTTTGAAAGTTCTGATTATTCTTTATCACACAATTATTCTTAAGTATGTTTTGCTTGCCAATTTAAACATTTCTCCTGATTGAAAACTTTGAAAATGCGTTGTTATTAGAATAATAAATATCTAACAAAATGTTTAAAATTATTTAAAATTTTTTTTTTAATATCTTAAAACTTGCAAGCAAAAAGCAAAATACCATAATTACTAAACATTATTTTTTGACTTAAAATTCAAAATTTTAAGTTAGTGTATTGCAACGTAATTATAACAATGTTAAAAAGTAAGATTTCACTGTATTGCGAAAGAAAAATATTCAGTTGGTTAAGATTAGAAATACATAAGAATACAAGTATTTCAAATATTTTTCTGCATTCTTAGTAATTTCTGCAAATTTAATTTTAAACTCATAATGTCCATTAAGCTAGGGGGTTACTGAAATAAATTCTTCGGCATAGGAGATTAAGAGCTTGTGTTCGTTTTCCTTTAAAGCCACCTAGAGATAGCGTGCCATTCGACTTCCAATTTTGGGGAAGCATATGGAGTTGTTAGAGGAGAAATGTATTCATATCTGACAAGACTTTCGTGACACGAGAACACGTGATTAGAGGGATTCTTACTTTCAGTTGAGAAAGATTATCGTTCAGCGTTTTCTCCTTGTAGAAGCACCCCGAATTAATTTGGAAGTTCTACTGTCTCAAGATTAACTCAAACATGCTTTATCTTAATGTTAGGTGAAGAGAAGCATTGTTTGACTTATATAACGAAAATTTCCTGGTATTTTCAATTCGTGAATATAATATAAATATTACGGGCATTCTATCGCGCTCAAACGTAGGGTAATACACCGATTTGAATGCAATAAAGTGCATTTGAAAGAACCACAAATTCTAAACATTGTTTTTTCAAATTATGCCATTTCTTTGATATCTGGAAGCCTTTCTTACTATTTCTTAAAAGTCTCTCTCGGAAATCTCACACATTAATTCTCAAAGTTGACATAAAAAATATTTTCAGAAATACGATGAAAAATATGATTCCAGAAAAGGAACGGTATCAATGTATCCGGTGTCAATGTATTTTATGACATTCAGTGTCCCATCGATGATATGAAGGCAACCGATACCATCTGCTATACCATTTGTAACTATGTCAGTACTTCACAGTTGCCTGGAGGCAGGCAGGATGTAGCATTTTATTATTCTACGTCTTACATATTTTAGGCTATCACTACCAAATAACAATATTTTAGGTTCGTCCCTCTATATAACTTGTGACCACTAATAATTTGTCCAGTTAATGTGTTCCATTGCCCACAGTATTTAGTGCTGCTGTAAATTGAGATACGGCTTTTTTCGAGGAATTCTACCTTTTAGTCTTGCAACTGCTAATCTACTCCTGGTTGTTTTTGAAGTGACAGAAACACTAGCATCACTCAGATCACTTCTGATGGATGTCCATGAAATTATTTTATCTCTTAAACATAGTATTTTTGTCCTTCAGTCATCAACAGATGTGGTGCACCTTTTTCGGCCCTTTCCTGCTTCTTTTAATTAAATTTGTCTCTGGACATCTAAAACAAACCGTTCAGTCTCCATATTTAGTCACTGAACTACCCACCTGTTATGTAATTTTAACAAAGAAAATACCACTTTCTCGTCACACATGTAACCAATCTACTATTTTATTTGATGTCATTGCTTTTTGACTAAATATCATTGTTATCTTGGCCAGGAAACAGTCCTGACTTCAATCCTATCGAATTTTTGTGGCACCGTTTGAAAATTCTTGACCGAATGAGGTACCCATGAAATAAAAAGTAACTAATTGAGAATAATTTGTTTTCTGCAACCATATAATAATGAAGAAAGAGATTAAAACTATTTTCAGCTCAGTGCAGTGAAACATCGATGTGAAGCTGTAATAAACTAAGCCTAACTAAGTTCTGATAACTGACGGCTATTATCAGTATCTAATGTATATCAACAGTTATTGCAGCATAACTTTCTTTGCGATCCAAATATTTGAATTTTTTCTTTCTTTGTATTGAATTAAGTATTAAATTCTCTTTAAAAAGATATAAAATACTTTGCATTTTGTGCAACATAAAATTTTCTATAAGCATACAAACTTAAAAAACGTAAGTTAAAAAAGTGTCCAGAAATTTGGCCACCACTGTATTATATCCATTCTTCGAGAATCCGGTTCTTCTTGTTGTTGTTCGTAATCTATCAAATTATTGATAACGTCATTGTCATTGAAAGTTAAGTCTTGAATCAAGCGCTTGCTGCTAGAGCGTTGAGCAAAAGTAATTGAACGTGCATTGTCGAGAGACTGTTCATAATAGATGAACAGAGCGTCTTGAAATGTATATATGCGCATTGATAGAATACATTAAAGTGGTTTCAAATCCATTAAAATTCATACACGGCATAAAAAAAAGATAGTACAAAAAAAACCGTTAAAAAAATCTCATAAGAAAAGGACCGCGCAAAACAGGTTCTATTGTATTAATTTTCATTAGTCGAAAACTCTAAATTTTTAGAGAATTGCAAGTGTACGAAAACTTTTGAGAGACACTGCAAAAGAACTGAAAAGAGTACCACATAAAGGTAATTGAACACCTAATTTTCAAATTTTGATTCTCATACTTTTAAATAAATTCATCAAATATTAATATGTTTAACAAATTTATATATTGTTGTGTTCAGAGAGTTGCAGTTTAAAGTATCGTTTTCCCAAAAATTTCTAATAGGTCTAAGAGTTCCATGATTCGATAACGCGTTTGAAGATCACTGCTCTAAGCCAACACTTCATTTTATAATCATAATAAAAGGCTCCTTGTATGTAGAGAAACTTAAATAGAGAGGATCAACAAAAACATATTTGGGGAAAAAAACGATCTAAACAGAAAAATGTTTCACAACTGCAAATTTTTTATACAACATATTTATATTTATTTATTGATATTTAATTGACAATCTTATTTCTTCACTTTCATAAATCTCTCTAGAAAATAAATCTTTTGTACACTTTGTCATACTTTTTTAAATGTCTCGTCCAATGCTTTTCATATTCCATTGGTTCTTTCCAAATATAAATTCTTATTACGGAATATTTATATCCTTTTCACTGATATTTATGAATATTAATTAATAGTATTTAATACTGATTTTCCTTTTAATGAGTCTCATCGATATTAATTGATAACGGATATCAATCGCCTAAATTTGTTCCTCAAGTGCTGTTCAATTAATTTGGAAGATATTTATTCTGCAAATTCATTACTTAGCTATTGCTAATTGTCTTGTAAAAGAATTTATTTCCTTTAAGCAATATCTCTCATTAACGCTAGGACATCCAGGATTTTGATTACCTTTAAACGTCTACTGGTGTTATTTTGACACTGAGATATAGAATATGTAAAGTAACTGTTTTAACTAAATAATTGCAAGGCTACTGTTCAGTAGGGCTTAGTTCTAAGACTTTTTAAAAATATTTCTTGTATTTATCATATATTATGAACCTTTATATCATAAGAAACTAACGTTGCCGTTATGTTTCGCGAAGCTCGTTGGACCACTACTTTGTCGCAAAACATTTTGAGTCGCGAATCTACCAGGAACATTACCAATTTCATCTGCACTTTCTTAAGATTCCTCGCAGTCACTTTCATTCAATCTTATGTCTTCTCCGGAATCGAAATTTGAGCCAATTCATTCTCAGAGAACTCTTGCAACAAATTAACAACTTTATTAGCACTTAGATCTTTTCTAAGAGTTATCGTTTCATGGTGTCTGCTCTACACTAAGTTTAAAAATCGAATGAATTTTTTTTACAAGCAGATAAGTAAGCAACGAAACAGTTAGACTGAACAATTTTAGTATAATTGATTTATTTCCCCATGGAACTCAATAACACTGCATTTAAGGTAAAAAAAAATGTGCGATAAAACTTGGGGAAGTTTGGTTTACTAATGGTATCTACTTAGTGGACTATATATATTTTGTTGAACGACAGCTTTTTATGATGACCAAATGCCTTGGTGTCAAAATGACACCAGCGGACGTTCTAGGTATATTTAGTTGAAAAATCACTCCTAATTAACCTAAGTAAATAAAACTTTTTCTATTTAATCACCAGGACAAATGATTAAAAGTAAAGCAAAATTTTCCAATTCCCTATAAAAGTGCGGAAAGGAGAACAATCTAAACAGGCTCCGGTGTCAAATGGACTCCAACGGGTGTTCTAGTGTTAAGAGGTCCCTCAGTTCCGGTAAACTACTTATAGAAAACCACAAGGAGAAAAGGAATAAGATAAAATAAAAACAGAGATTTTTTCACAAATTGATCCTATTTTTTAAATCCAAAGCTTCAATCACTATGATCAATGAAACAAAAGGGCATTTTTTTCAATTAGATATTCATTGAAAATCTATCAGGCGTTCTCTTCATCACTTTTCAAGGTTTAAAATTACGAGCTCTTTTGCCAATTGCCCTCATGGAGCTATGAGTTCAAAGTTAATATAACTATCCCTCACTCAAAATAGTTGACAAACATTTTCTCTAAGAAAGATACTCTCTTGCGACTCAATTTTGAGACATAATTTTCCTCATGCCCCTCTCATGCTACAACTATGAATTGAATGCAACAATAATGTACTTCGACGCAAAAGCTACAATGCGACCTTTTGTATATGTCAATCCCATGTGAATTACTAGTAGTTGCTGAAATTGTTTTTAATTTAGCATTGATAAATTAATTAACAAATACTTTTTAACTTACAGATACATTTATAAGTATCTTATATCAGTGTAAATATATATTTTATTTTTGACTGTGTCAGAATGCATTTAGTTTTGCTTCCTTTCAGTAAATTGATAATGATATTAATTTTTTTTTATTTTCGACTTTTCGATTTGCTCGCCCCCCCGTAGGGTTATCACGCTCTCCTAGGAGGGCGTGCCCCACAGTTTCAGAAACGCCTGTATAAAGTTTTTGAAAAACCATACAGCACCTGAACTGGAATCTCTTTCTCCTAACTTCTACCCCCTACAACTAGCGAGACTTTTTTCAACAACCACAGATTTTTAACATGCATCAACTATTTTAATTTAAAGAAATTGATAAATTTATTTCTGGTAGGAGATGTGTGTGTGTGTAGCATGAAATGAATGAATCAAATTTCAGCAAATGTCAATGATTAAAGTGAATTTTCTTGTCAATTTATCAAATGAATACTTCCGAACACTATCTAGGCCACGGTAGTCGAGTGGTATAGGTTTTGGATCGTGGCTTGCCTTGTCACGAGTTCGAGCCCAGTACCACTCAAGACCCGCCGTGTAGGGCAGCGATGCACGTTAAATCTGTCGAGAGCTGTGAAATGTCCTCCCGTTGTAGTGGTGGGGTAGTTAGGAGAGGGGGTGCCAATCTCAGGTGCCGTCCACGTCACTTGACCATGGTTCAAAATTACGTGGTCCGTCGCCAAAAGCCCTCGTGTAGCTGAACAGTGCGACGTTAATATTCAATCAATCAACCGAACACTATCTAGATTGTACTCTTTTGTATAAAATTCTTAAGTTACTATCTACGCTTTAAAAAAATAAAAAGCAAATATTTTGTATAATTGATCTTCTGCTAAAGGCTTTTTGAGTTTATATAAAAAATATTATTTTTACCGATGTTTCTGCTGCAAACCTTTCGCTTCATATACTTTTTGTTAAACATTACTAGAGTATCGGAGAATGTATAACATGGACTGAAGTATGAAATGAGAAAAAAAATAGGATAAAAGAAATATTTTTAGATTTTTTTATTTTTTATTCAAAGAGAGACTAAACAAAAATTACTATTTACAAAAATAACAAAATATAGTTTTGTGCCACTTTCAACCCAATCCATTGCGATACTGCAACGAAATTTAAAAAATAGTTTTGAATTCATTTTGAAAATTGTTCCACAACATTGCAGGAGCAAAAACGCAGTCAAAAAGCTTAAAATGTTCAATTTAAACCCTAAAGTTCTGCACAAAAAATGTTATGAGGGAGAGTGATTGCATTTTATTAAACTTGAAAACAGGACATTTCTCCCCTCTGTCATCAGTCCGACTACGTTGAACACATTTTGGATTTTTGAATATTAAAAAAAAGTCGAGATATTTTGTCGCAAATGATTCGGTTCCAAAAATAAATGCCATATCTTCCAATGATAGATGTGACGCTATAAAACCTGTCGAAAACTTTCAAATGAGGTGATTTTGAGCAGAAAATTTCTTTGTTGTACTTTTATCGTTTTGGTGAAGGAAATAAAACGATGGGCTGCGATCAGTGATGAATATAAAATAATGCCATCAGGCTTTGGTTCACGTTTCTTCATTGCTGGTAGCAATTTGTATTCAAATTAGAGCCCATCTCCTTTTACGATCCCTTTCTATCATTTCAATGCTTAATCAAGAAACAAATGAATTTTACTGTTACATATATATAAAAATTTGTTTCAGCAATTTTATTCATTTTATCGTATTCCAAGCCGTATTATCATCAATTTTGATTATTTTACGTGTCAATATTTATAATTTTTAAGCCAACTGAGATTTCTACTGCGTGATAAAAATAATCAATCATTTTCAGTGGTGCACACCAGAATTTTTCAAGAAAATGAAGGGTCGAAAGTCCACCATTCTGGTGTCATGCTTCAATATGCTGCCCTACATATTCTTTTGATTTTGTCGATTTTCAGGAACAAAAAACAGTAAAATACAATTATTTACTAAATAATTAGCATTAATTAATAAAACTAATTATTAATAACAAGTTCTGAATAAAATTGTACGTACTATATACATAATATTATAATCAATCAAGGCCTATGAGCCAATCCCCTTGTTTGTGTACCACTGATCATGTAACTATTCTTATAAAAATTCCATCTTCTAGAGCCACGCGTTCGTTCTTGATAGCAAAATATTTAGTATTTTTCATACATGCAGATTAAATATAGTGGTTTCTAGACATGAAATATGAACTGACTATTCAATTGTTATTTTTGATTTTATACACCCAAACAAGAGCGAACATTTCAATCGTGAGCATCATTAGCTCATTCTTAGATTCTCTTAAGCATATTTTTTCAAAATATTGAGCTAGAGAGGGTTTTGTAAAGCAAGGATTTTTGTAAAAAAGTATAAAGAACAGTCATGCGAACAGAATAGTCATTAAAAACAAGAAGTAAAAACTAAACTTATTAACAGAACAGTGAAATGTTGACATTTCCTTTATTTATTTATAAACACACATATTCCACTATTTCTTTTATTATAAAAACTTTAAAGGAATTGCTTTACTACTTAAAGATTTTTTAAAATTGAATATAAATATTTTTCTTCCGAGTTTCTTATACTTTTCCTGATTTTGAACATATTGAGTTATAATTTAAAATGTTTTTAGGTAATTTAAAAATGAAAACATAAATTCATTTAACTATAGTGTTTCCTAAAATATTAAAGCTGCAGATGTCAAATCGAACATCATAATTGTTCTGAACTTTACATTTTTATCCCTTTGTATGATCCCCGGGAAACCCATTTTAAAAAACCATAAATGGGGTAAAATTTTTATATTTTGTGCCTTTGATTAAAACATGTATAAAATTGTTTTAAGGACATTTTGACAAAAAAAAATTTTTTTTTTAAATACAAATTTTAGCAAAAATTAACTTAGAATAACTTTTTTTTTAAAACGTTCTTTTTTTTAAAAATGATTTTATGATAATATTTCCGTATATATTCCCGACCTTGTAAGATTTGTAACTATGTTTTTTAAAAAATCAATTTTTTTTTTAGTTACCACTTATTAAAATAATTATTCTTTTTTTCTTTAAAATTCCTCCCTCTGTTTTTTCGTAAGACATAGAAAAAACCACTTCTAAGTTTTTAACATTCCAAAAATTCTAGTTGGTTCTGTACAGATATGATATTTAATTATATTTTACAGGAAAAAATATTATTATAATAAAGATTTTTCCCCAAAAGGAAAAAATTTTTTAAAAAAGGGGTAATTCTATGTTAATTTTTGTCAAAATATTGTTTTTTAAAGGGTTTTTTTATTGCAATATATTTTTAAAACTTTAAACATTTTCTAATGTAAAACCAAATACCATAAATATTATCCATTTAAAGCTTTTTTCAAAATCAAGGCTCCGGGAAAGTAGTCGGATACCTTAAAGATATTGTTTTTTAATAGGTCTTTTTTAAACGAGTTTTTAAAAAAAACAAGAACGGGATCTAACAAAAACTTTTTAATGCTGAGGAAAGGAGAGTTTTTAAAATTGAATAGGAAAAAAAAAAGGGAAAATTTTTTTAAACCATAATTTTTTCCCAAATTTCATTGAAATTCCTTTTTGTTAAAAAAGTTCAAATTATTGAAAAGGGCATTCCAGGGTAATTTAAAAAATTTCATTTTTTTCTTTTATCATTTTTTTGCCTATAATACCGGGGTAATATACAGAGTAATCCCGTAGAAGTGTTTTAGAACAACTTCCAAAAATTTAAAAATTCCCCCAAAATGGTTAAAAGCACCGGTTTTTTTTACAGTTTATTGGGGTTGAGTTGAGTTTAAGTTTTATGGCGCAAGAGCCAGTTTTGGCTTTTACCACCCAAAAAATTCATAGGTCTGTGGTCTGGAAGGAAAAAAAGAAAAGAAAAAAATTGGGTGACAAGATGGAGGTCCCAAAAAAGAAGGATCACTGGGGGACCCCGGGGCGTGACACCCGTGTTTACCAAACCGGTTTGTTACAAGCGGAAGGTGAAGTGGGCTTCTTACAATTAAATAAAATTGTTTGAATTGTTCTTTTTTTACTACCATACGGGCAATCCACTGGCATGTCATAAGGAAACATACAGTTGTTCAATGTTCTATTTATCACTCAGAAGCATAGTTGTCAGCCCCAACCAAACAGCATTCATTAAATTAAGAAACAAACTCGTTGATAGGTTTGTAATGGTATATTTTTGATTTCAGAAATCAATGCATTAAAAAGTCATACTATAATACATCAGGATATTTGCGGGAAAATGTGAGCAGGAAGGACTGGTTAATATTGCGACCAACACAAAATGCTGTGTGAAGAGGACGTTTAACAGGGTAGAAATAGATGCCTGTTCATGGCCTCATATCACCTCCAATGGAATTTTCCGAATTTTGATAAAATAATTTTTTAAATAATAATTTTATAAAATAATAAATTTAGTTTATCCTCTAACACTAGAATTTATATGCGATCAGCTTCGACTATTATTATTAATACATCTGATCTTTCTATACCAACCACTGTTTTTTCATAACTCGATATCAGAAAACCGACAAGGCTATGTATTAGTCCAAAAAATAAAGTTCAAAGCTATTGTTACGGAGTAAAAAATCAACCTGGATTCAATTATTTTCCATCCATTTTAATCAAACCGGAGTTTTATTTATTTATTTTTTTATCTTTATTCATTTGTGAATTATAAGTTTTTTTTAAAGTTTGTCCTGATATTTCTGGATTTATAATTTTTTATAACTAGAATGAATAAGAGAAACAATTATGTTTTTTTAACCCTTTATCTCCTGCATTATGATTTACTGAACTTTCTTTTCGTGAAATATTTTTTTTTTAATTACTACATTAAAAAGTAAGGGATATACATAAATAACCTTGAGAACTTTACTTAACTTTGAGAAATTTAATCCTTTAGAGCCAATTAATGAAATTGATACTTTAATATACCGTCAGTACACGGAGTTTAAAATCTTCTCATAATACAAATACCCATGATTTTTCTAACGGAATTTTAACACTTAAAAATGCTAAATAACCAAAGAACATTAATTTTTTTACAGCACAAAATATTTATTTTTGAAAGTTATAAAATTTATTGACCTTTTTTCCATAAAATTTTTCCCATTTAAAAAATGTTTTCTTTTTATTAACACAAAAAAAATTTATCACACATTTTTCTTTTAGGGGTTTTATGAATTTTTAAACCTGCATCCGGGGGAGGAAAATATTGATGCAACCTTGGTTTTTTGTGTCTTTTTATCATCTTGTTATAAATCTAATGAACATCAAAAAGAATTTTCGTACCCTTTAAACTAAAGAATCTCTTAAGTGCATCCGCTTTAAAATTCAGTAATAAATTGAAATCCTCTTGAAGACTGAATTTCTTTTTTTTTGACATTTTGAAAGGGGGGAAAAATAATAGACCCTTGGCTCATTTGAAATTAATTCAAAAAGAAAATTAAATATTTTAAATTTTGAATAAGAATAGAATTTATTTTTAAATTTTGAGCAAATAAAAAAAATTTTTAAAATTTAAAAAATTCCAAAATTTTAAAAAAATTTTAAAAAAACAAACCCCAAAACCAAAATAAATGTTCCAAAAGAAATAAAAAGCATAAGTCTATTACTCTGCAGTAATGACGCTACAACACAGCATTAAACAAAAATATTAATAAACTACACAGACAAAGAAACCCCCTCTATCTCTAATATCCATATACTGTCAGTGGGTATAAGTAACACAAAGTTATTCAACTGTAAAATTAATTATGTACTCTGTTTACTTAAAATAGTCAAATAGCTTTAAGGTATTAATTAACAGAAAAACAAAATGACACTGTAGCGTTTCCTCCCTTCACCAGGATGAGCACTGTGCTCCCCTCCGGCAAGAATGTATTCTTTAGTATATAAGATATATAGAGCTTCTCGCGCGGCACCGGCGCGTTAGGTCGGTGGCCACATTTTGAAATATTACCCGCGTGGGTCCTTTGATTTTAAAAATTTTCATGTTCATGTAAAAAAATGTGCTGTCCTCAAGAATATGTCTGTTAGTGAAACTAAAACAACATTCCACACTTTGCCACAACATATAAAGAAAACTTTTGCCTTTGACAATAACTACTTTCGGAACAAAAGTAAAAAAATGTCATCTAAAAAATGTAAGTTTTGTTTTTTAAAAATTATTCGTCTTTTCTGCAAAAGCCTATCATAGAACCGGTTTCCATATATGCTGGAGCGCGGTAGCGAGTGGAATTCGATCTTACTTTTGTCACTTCATCAGACCACTAAAGACCACCGTGTAGGGCAGGATGCACGTTAAATCTGTCGAGAGCTGAAACGTCCTCCTTGGTGTGGTGTGGTGTAGAGAGGGGTGCCAGCTCAGGTGCGTCCATGTCAATTTTACCATGGTTCAAAATTACGTGGTCAGTCGCCAAAAGCCCTCGTGTAGCTGAACAGGGCGACGTTAATATTCAATCAATCAATCAAAGCCATATATGCTTGAAGAGTGGAATTTAAAAAAATAGTAATGCTAAGTATCATCAGAGTATTCTTCAAAATAATTAGTTTATGTAATCTTAAAGTGGATAAGTTCCGTCAGTTGATAAAGGATTATATTTGTATAATTCTCAGGATGTTTGTTATATAATTCTTATATAACATAATTACATATTCTTATTAATATATTCTTTCAACAATTTCATTTAGTATCATTCTTGCAATGCTTTCTTAAATGATAATGGGCTTCAAACTGTGTGGAATATTAGCAAAAAACAATGGTTTTTTCAATAACATAGAGAACAAATATTGAAATTATGTGTTGAATACACACAGTTACAAGAATGAAAAACATTTCGGGTAACATTTAAGAATAATGTTAATTTAACTATAGAGTGCACAATCTGCATTAATAAATTATTCCAGTTGTGGAGCTTTTATAATTGACATCACGTTATTTATTTTTATCTTACGATAATCTTTTTTCCATAAATCAACACTAAAATTCATACTGTTCCTTACTTTGGTTAGTATCTATGGTAAACTTTACATTCAACTGTAATTTCGATCTTCTAACCAGATAGTTTTGATTTTCCAGAAATGAAAGCAAATCAATGCCTCATTCGATTTATTTAATTTGAGAAGAAAACCAAGTAGAATCTATATTCGTCGTCTAAAATTAATAAAAATTAACCCTTTGCCAATGTTTTTAATTTATTATTTCTTACAAATGTTTTCCGTGACAGTTTTAGGCTTAGGCCCACTATTCCCAGGGCTAGGGCGGAAAACTTTTAAGGGCGCAAAAAGTTACGAGGTGGCAAAAATTTGAAATCATGTTAGTTTTTTATCTTCTTTAAGGTCGAATTTTAATGCTTATTTTCTTGCTCTTACAAACTCAAGATATCAATATTAAAAGGTTAGATTATTTTTGAAATAATTAATCGTGCAAGCAGCAAAATTTAAAATATCTAACAAAAGAATATTAAAATAAAATACTAAACAAAATTCGTTAGGTATAGTATTTATCTACTAGATTTTTCATAGCTTTTTTTTTAAAAGTCTAAATATAGCGTTTGTTTTTATTTAAGTGCAGATATGAAGTGAGATAAGCTAGGGTCAATGCACTTGCATTACTAAGAACTGAAGCACAATTAGCTTAAGGAGTTAAGTATGAGAATCCCCATTAATACTTTTGCACGGATGAAAGCAAAGATCAAATATATTACATGAATAATTAGATCGATATGATTTATTTCTTAATTAAAACAATTTATTCTAAATTGCATGTTTATTTGTTATACCAATATTCTGATCTGGTCTCAAATTCATGGTTCAAATTTTAAGGGTAGGAACAGGACATGTAACAATCATCTATTGTATAGGAATGTATGGGATCAAGTGACACGGTGAGCCACAAACGCTAAAACAAGAGATGAAAGGAAAGACAAAGTATTTGAAGATTAGAACTGGGCATCTTCCGATCCGAACGAGTATCTTAGCCACCTTGCCAAAACGATCGTTATAGCATGGAGACTATTACTGGTTTATATTGATATCACCACCACCCTACTCCCCTGCTAGTGATTTGGTGAACAGGGAACGAACGATACCATATTCGTGGTGAGCGTGTGAGCAGTTTCGTCCTTTGAGTGTTACGATTTTGTGGTTTGCGTCATTCGTGCGGTGTCAGCTTATGGGTTGCGTCATTTGTGTTGAGACGGATTTGTTGGCTGTGTCATGTGTCTGAGGGCTTGGTCGCATTTTCGGTGAATATATGGTGCCATGTCTGCTGTGGTCCTCTTTGCACGGCCATGGTCGAGAATGAAGGAAAATTAAAACTGGGTACCTTCGATCTGAAAACGAGTATCTTAGCCACCATATCAAAACGATCGTCGTAGCATGGAGGCCTTTTACTGGTTTATATAAATATCACCGCCACATGTTTATTGAAAGCGTCGTTGACAAGTGTAATGTTTACAATATCTGTTCATTACTGTTCTACCCATGAGCTATGAAGTCCAAACACAGCGCACATTGCTGTATCACCCACTACCAGTCGGAAAAGATAGTCTGCCGCATTCAAAGCTTTGAACTCGCTAAAATGGAAGAGGTGAAAGCGATTTTCGTTTAACACTCTACCTCTCTGATGACTCACACATACGTGATGAGATACAGCTCTTGTACTAGACTCTGGTCTATAAACCTGTGAGTGACTTACACCTGAAGTTGCTCCCTCACCGTCTTGCCTACCTAAGGCTGTTGGAAGAATGAAAGCAGAACCAGAAATTTCCATAATATCAATTATTTTTTTACTCAAATACACTAACCAATAACAACTTATTCTCAAAGTTAATGCGAAAGCAGTAGGAGAGAGAAAGCAAAGATTAATAAGCAAATATGCACAAGTAACTTATTTATCTCAACCTAATATAGCGTGGATTCCCAACCAGAAATCTACAAATTCAACACAGTGGCCAAAAACTCCTTTTAAACTTTATATGCGAGAGTCAACTTTATTTAATCTCACCTGCGTAGCGAATTTAGCAGCTTCTACCTTCCACTACAATAATTACAAAACTCTGACTTTATATAGTCGAACTAATCTGCATATCACAGTTTCTTCTTGAGAGGGATGGCTGTGAATTAAACACGAATGCTAGCCTAAAAATCCCAAGAGATTTAGTGATAGGAGGCGTAAAATTCCATCACAAATCACAAAGTTCAATATGCTTCCTTTCAGGCTTGGACTGCGTACAGCTCTTCGTCAACCAGCATCATGTCTGGTGAAGTGGAACAAAGTATTTCCGAAGTTTACGATGTAACCATTGAAACATTCTGTGATACGGCAGTCATCGTTCAGAAAACTGCGCGTGATACATTCTGTAGCGCAGTTCTGCCGTTACCATTTACGTGGCTGTACATGTAATGCATGTTGCATTTTCATATACGTAAAGTCTCCCATCGTAGACGTCAGCACAATTGTGAATGGCACTTTCCCCTACTAAGATGTATCATGTTGAATTGGTAGCTAGACATCTACTGCCCCCTAACGGCCACGGAACAGGTCGATAACTCCATTTCTTTTTTCCTTTATTTCCTCTGTTTGTGCCTCACCTGTAATTTGCTCCCATATATTTCAAAACAATAAATGATTGTTACACAATGTCTTGTATCTAACCTTAAAGTTTGTACACATGAATTCAGACCACCCTGTATATATATATATATATATATATATATATATATATTTAATTCATGCCTAAATTCAATACCTAAATTTAATTCAAATCCATTATTTCGATTCGTATTATTATTATGTATATAAAAGCGTCAACTGAACTCTGGCCTACTGCGCCATCGAGCCTAAATCCGGCATTGAATGGTTTTCATTTTTGCTGAATTGCTTTCAGACAATAAATTAAACATTCAATCATCTCTAAAAGATGCAAATTCAATCATGCAAAAAAAATGGCGATGATGAATTGGAAGATATAATGTTATATATATTAAATGTGTCAAGGAAATACAGTTCTTGCGTAATCCTAAAACAATAAATGATTAGTTGTCTTTGACGCACAACTTGATAGAAGTCGCTATATTTTAGCCATGATAAAGTGGCGAGGATAACACACCTGACTTCATGAACCACACTTCAAACTTCCACAACCACGAGAACGCGAGGACCGAGTAATGTGCATCTGCCCCTCTACATCGGGGGCATTTTATGTCATCAGGATTCAAGCCCATGATTCGGCAGATTCAACACCAATCACATGTTTGCGACCATGCGATTGGTTGGCTATTACGGTTGCGTTTCAGCACCGTTATGTTAAACATTAAAAAAAAAAAACTTAAGGTATCCGATTACGTTCGGAGCTTTTGTTTTGAAAAAGTGTATAAATGGATAATTTTTATGATATTTAGTGTCACTTAGATTAGAATAAATTTATAAAATTGTTATAAGATTATTATTACAGTAAAAAAATTATTTAAATGCAATATTTTGGCAAAAAATAAACATAGAATTAACTATTTTCAAAACATTCTCCTTTTATGGAAAATGCTTCTATAATAATATTTTGACTACATATAGCTCAGATATCTGTACAGAGTCAGAACTACTATTTTTGAAATATATAACTTAGACATGGATTTATCCATATTTTATTAAAACAGAGTGGAGAAATTTTAAGAAAAAAACACCGATAATTATTTCAATTAGTAGTAACTCTAAACATAAAGTGAATTTTTTAAATGTCCTATTTAAGGCCCTCTGGAGAAATATTTTCTTTATATAAGAAAAGTATTATCATTGTAGAAGCATTTTTTTTATCAAAGGAGAATGTTTTGAAAATAGATAGTTCTAAATTCATTTTTTGCCAAAATTTAGCATTTAAATAATATTTTATTCTAATAATATTCTTAAAATTATTTTATTCATGTATTATAATCCAAATGACACTAAAAATCATGAAAATTATTCATTTATAAGCTTTTTTTAAATCATTGTTCCAAACATAATCGGATACCTTAATGCTAAAATTAATTTATTGAAATCGATTGAAAACAAAACAGGAATAATAGTATCCAAATCCTGTTTTAATTCACTCTTAATATTAAATGTATATTTTAATTTCTGAAACATTCATACTTCCTTTAATTTTCTTTATAAAATCAGAAAATACATAGTTTTTTTTTTTTTCCAGAAATGTTTTCAAGTTTCCGACTTGCTTTTTTTTTAGTTTATTTTATTGCGCTCTTTATTATTATTATTTTGTTAGTTTAATCTCTTGGGCATCTAAACTGAGAAGATAGAAATTTAAGATGCATACTTTCCTCACTCCGCAGAATATTTATACTTTTTCATTTCGAGAGTAATAGAGAAGTGCTGTGAATTTCCGAAGTCTTAAAATTCAATATTCAGGAAGTAAGAATATTAGAGGAATCCAATTTCAGGATGAGAGCCATCGCTTCTCCCATAATATCCCTCAATTCCTGGCATGCGATATCATTTTTCTTTACTTTATTTGCTTCTTAAGCATTCCTTCCCAGTTTCATAAACTAGTTTTTTTTATGCAGAATTCGAGCTAAAATCTTGGACTTAATTGGACTAAAGAAATTTAATATTTTTCATGGCGTCAGGAATGATAAAGAGACTCCAAAATGACGCCATTTTTTCATGGATCAGTATCCCTGTGTGCTGTCATACTGGCCTTTCTTTGCGTAAAGTAAGTTTGAAAAGTCTAAAGTTCACTTTTTCCCTAATAAATCAAAAATATATATTGAATTGGCTTATATAGCAAAGATGTGAGTTCTAAAGCTACAAAACCTTAAATTTTTAACGACATAATCCAAGGTTAAAAACAAAAAAATTTTTTAATAATCAGCTGTTAAAAGATTTTTAATAAAACCATTCTGCTAATCATGAAGCTTTTATTAACATGACATACTTACGCATTCTAGCACATTTAAGGTATCCGACTACCTTCGGAACCGTGATTTTGTAAAAGCGTATAAATAAATAATATTTATGATATTTAGTGTCACTTAGATTAGAAAATGTATATAAAATTATTTTAAGAATAGTATTACAATAAAAAATTATTTAAGTACAATATTTTGATAAAAAATGAACATAGAATTACCCATTTTCAAAATATTCTCCTTTTGTAAAAAATGCTTCTATTATAATAATATTTTGCCTGTATACAGCTCAAACCTCTGTACAGAGGCTCAACTAGAATTTTTGAAATATATAACTCAGAAGTGGGTTTATCCATGTTTTACGACAACAGAGGGGAGAAATTTTAAGAAAAAAACGCTGATAATTATTTCAATGGGTTGTAACTCTGAAAATAATGTGAATTTTTCAAAATTCACATAGTTGAACCTCTGTACAGAGGTCTGAGCTATATACCGGCAAAATATTATTATAATAGAAGCCTTTTTCACAAAAGGAGAACATTTTGAAAAAAAAGGTTATTTTAAGTTAATTTTTTGCCGAAATATTGTATTTAAATAATTTTTTTTGTCAAGATGTCCTTAAAACAATCTTATACATGCATTCTAATCTAATTGACACTAAATATCATGAAAATTATCCATTTATGCGCTTTTTTAAAATCACTGTTCCGAGCGTAGTCGAATACCTTAACGAAAACTGAGTTGAGTGTTTGGGTTTATAGCGCAAGAGCCGAATCTGTGGCTAAGCTGCGCCAAACGTTTGTTAAAATATGAAAGCAATTTTTAAAACATTTAAAAATATTTACTCAGTAAAACTTAAAATATCAAAAAAAAACTGTTTACAAAAGTATTCTAAGCATAAAGGCAAACAGATTTTGGTAGGGGGTCATTCCCACCAAGCCAAACAAGATCTTGAAATAACGAAAAGGTTTAAGATAAAGGAAGGCACAAACTAAAAATTAAATTGAGATATGACAACTTAAAGTGTAATTGACAGAAATGTAAAAAATTGGTATTAAAAGTCCCTCTAGTTCGTAGCAAAATGTTTTAAAAAAGTATAAGGTAAAAAAAAAATTACTTCCAACTGTTTTCTAACAAGGGTTGGAGTTAACGTGCGTGAGTATTGTCCACATTTCTAAGCCTTATCTTGCCAATATTCTTTTGACAAGAGAGAGAGAGAAATATGTATTCTCTTTCGTTTCCCCTAAGTAATTGTGATTCTTCGGGGATTCCACCTCTTCTCTTCAACATCATATACAAGCATGTCTTAATGTAAAGTGTCCTGTAAAAGTGTGCTTTTTCTGGGTTTGTGATGCGTCATTTGTATTTCTATTTTTGGGGTAATACTTCTGTTAGGACGTCTTTTTCTGCGAGTTTTTGAAGTTTGTTTTGTAGACTGGGATGTAGAAGGTATAGTATTGGGAGTAGTGGTAGTAGTTTCAAGAACAGGGCATGCTGGTAAAGGTGTAAACATTGATAATGTGGATGAAGAAAGAACTTTATTGGATGAGGAAGATGCAGCAAAAGTAGATAGATATGGCGGGAGCAGTATCTATCAAAGGAATAGGTGGTTGAGATTCCAATAACGATGTAACCGTGACAGAAGATGTGGGTGGCAAGAGGTGTGCCTGAGTTTTGGCTGATGATAAGGTAAGTGCAGGAATTTTGGAAGACATTGTTGGCTTCGGATATCAATGTTTGCAGTAATTTTAAAGGCGGACATACTATTTTTGTCATGTTTTCTTCAGTTTGGATTGTTGTGGTTACAGTCGAGGGTTTGACAGCTTGTGCGTATGTTTGGGATAACTATGGAACTATTAATTCCCGTGCTTCTACATACGATATATTTCTATTTGTTTTAATAGTTTGGATTTATTTTTCTATTTTCCATTTCGGCCATAATTTCGAGTCTGATTAATGGGATTGTGATCAATTAATACAATTTGGCTCTAGACTGCAATCCGTGGAAGAATGCCCAACGGATACACATCCAGAACACGTTAACTGACCGCGGCAGGAAGTTTGCTAATGTCCGAACCTCTGGCACATTAAACGGCGGAGAGGATTCGGTATATAGGGACGGATCTTGCAGTTTAAATAACCAGTCTTTATTGTAGACGGTAGTTTCGGGCTATTAAATGTTAAGATTAAATGTTTCTTAAGAATAATTTCAGCATCTTTTTTCATAGTGATTCTACCTACCTGAATTACTCCATGATCTGAAAATCCCTGGAAGATTTCATCCTCAGAAGTGCCCATCAAGCCAAGTTCAGAGATGACACCTTGGTTTCAGTTAAGAGATTTGTGAGAACACGCAATCAAAAGGCAATCTAAAAACGTTTTTGCCAACAAAAAAAAAGACTTTTTTTGGCATAGCAGATACAGTTTCAACCAACAAGTCACCGGAACGTAGTTTTTTAACGGATTTAGGTCCTCCGCCAATTCCCTGAAAAGCTTTTCGAAAGGCAAATGAAGATTTTCTTGACATTTCATTATTGGGTATAAATAAAATTAAAAATCGACAATACGTGGCAATTTTTTCAACATTGAGAGCAGGTAAAACAAGGCCTTTACCCGGGTACAGTTGACTTGAATCTATAGGCGCGAAACGAACTTCATCCTGGCGTGCCTCTACCCTCCACGTAGTCCAACAAGGGAAGCAATGTGCCGGTCATCTGGCAAAAACCAGGCACGACGCTTACCTAGAGTACACCCAAAATATAGTACTACAGCATCAGGGCGAGGATCCAGTGGATAACCCGCCACCCCGTATCTGCAACTCTAACCTTACAGCAATGTCTCTCCAGGGATACTGAAGAGAGGTATCACCCGCCGATTGACAGGAGTGGGCTCACACTCCTGTCTCCCGACTACAGTGAAGCGTGGGCCAAAGGGAACACAAAAGGTATCCCCAGTACATCATTTTTCTCCTTACGTGATGCTGCACACGGCTAACATGCGGGTTGGAAAACTGACGCTATTAGTCGAAAAGAAAAATCAAGATATCTATAGAAATTTAAGAACAAAACCAACATAATCAAAATGCTTAAAGAAATTGAAGAGAAATAATCAAAATTAACGCAGTATAAAATGAAACCCAAAATATGTTATTAATAATAAATTGTTTCCATTAGAAAAACACTAATCAATAATCGTATCTATCTTTATATTAAATTATTTGTCTGTGGTCTAGACAGGAAAAGAAGAAAATATGAAATTGTATGACAAGAAAGAGGGTCGAGAATAGAGAAGGATCACTAGGGTACCCCGGATTCTTGACACCCGTGTTTACCAAAAACAGTGAACCCCTTGGGAAAAGGACAAGATCACTAGTGCACCTCGGGATTGTGACACCAGTACTCACCTAAAGAGGGTGAACTCTTTGATGGGAAACGAAAATTGAGACAAACATGGTGATTATAGACAAAGGAAATGTGTACTAATAATGTAATATTTGGTGTTAATTACATATGCACATTGTATAATACACATCTATTTACTAGAAAGGATAGTAAAAAAAATATTACAAATTATTGTACGGACTTTTATACAATCTGATTAGTCTTAATTTTTATAAAAGACCATATCGTTCCCCTGTAGCACCAGAATGTAAAATCAATAAAACCCCTCTTTAATCTTCAACATTCAGTGATAAACAAAGCAGTTGCATTATTGTTTACTTTGGTTGCAATGAAATAATTTTACACAGAAATTGATGTACGATTTGACTTTTGCCAAAATTATGAATAAGGGTTTCCCCATTGAAAAGTGGAAAAGATGAATACAAAGGATACCTTTCTTGGTAATCAAAATAAATTACCATGTGCTTTGTAACACAGGTCCCATCGTTTCGAACGTGGGCCCATGCCTTCGCTCTATAAAGATCTTGGTTGATTTTCGAGGAAGTCCTGCATAGCTTCTTTCACCTCATCGTCCGAATGAAAATGTAATGCTTTCTTAGGTGGAAAAAAGTGTGAAGAAAAATCCTGACTGTAAGTCTGGTGTTCCAACACTTTTCAATGGAATTTTTTAAAGCTATCTGGGCTTCATGAGAGACGTTTAGACCAGAATTGTGATGGAGACCTCTGATATCGTTTGGCACCCTTCATTAAAAAGTTTGTTCCAATTGTTCGAACTGAGCAATTCTCGCCATAGACTGCCCTTTCGCTGATAGATGTCCACATCCGGATCACCTTCCGCAGTCAGAAACCATACTACCGTGTATTGTTTCAATACGGACGCATCAATGAATAACACGACTTTACTTTTGATCTATTTCCTTTACCACAGTGCTTCTCAAATTTTCAATATTCGTGACCCAATATTCAATCATTATTTTCATCGCGACCCCCATACAATAACGATACATTGAATTCAATAATGCTATATTTTGAAGCTAAACCTACAGATCGACTTTTACCTCTTTTTGCTCCACCGGCGTTTATAAACGTCTCACTCAGCCAGTGTGTTAATTAGCCAGGACGTATATATATGTCTTTCCGAAGTACGATATTTTCTGTGCACTGCTATCCATACATTTATTCCGAAGGCTTTGGAATGCAATAAAAGGAGCTTGATTGTCTTTGCGAAGGATTTACTTGTTTCAGATTATTTGTTTCTTTATTCCTTTAACCCCCCCTTCCCAATACACCAGATACACTCTTTTTGTTAAACGGTGGCATAGGAGCGAATACATAAGTTTTTAACCGGCATTTAAGGGATTAATTATAAACCGTATGAATTATCAAGATAAAAGTTAATTTCTGTTTTTAATTTTATATATGACAAGCCTGTGGTGCCACTGGTAATTATTAAACTTGTTCTGAACGTAGTATCTTTAAAATAGTTATAAAACTCATTGCGCAGTACTGATACATTTATAAGTGTAAATGTGTATTTCCTTTTCTATTTGTTTGCTTGATAATTTTTTTAAACAATCTTTTGTTTTCTACTTTTCAATATGTTCGCCCCTCTTGTAGTGTTATCATGCCCCCCTAGGAGGGCGCGCCCCACAGTTTGAGAAACACTGCCTTACCACGATCAGATTTTATTATTGAATGTCGGACACGGTGAACACCTCCTACCTTCATTTATACCCATGTTCGATAGCGCTGTTAAAGCTGCAATCATTCTGACACAATTGCACGTGTCCACATTTCATTTGGACAACCCTTATATTTTATAGAAAAACAATAAATTTTATTTCATTTATTTCTTATAAACAGAAAAAATTCAATCTTAAGATATGCACAATAAATACAAAATGGTAAGAAATTCTTTTTCAATTAAAAAAAAACATTTATTTGAATGCTTAAGCATTAATCCAATGGTATTTTGAAGTTTAATGGAATGGGTATTTTTAAAAAAAAATAAAGTTCTATCTAGAAAATGGCAAACAGATT
>BMAV01023091.1:0-25857 GCA_019973955.1 Trichonephila inaurata madagascariensis | reverse complement strand
CAGCTATATTTTGGGAATAAATATCGAAGGCACACCCTCTACGGCGTTCAGACACCTATCAGTTTTAAAAAATACAAGTTGATGCAAAAATTGTAATTTTCCCGCAACGTCGTTCCTTACATTATAATGGCGTTTCAATGGAAACCTGGCGATAGAGCCGTTGGTATCTTTTTTTAGTGACCATTTTTTGGAAGTTCGTGACCATATATGGATTCTTCTAGAAATTCGTGGGAAATCTCTAATATCGCGATATATGACACAAGTGGTTTTCTCAAAAGATCCGTGGGGGGAGTCGCTCGCCGAAATTGAATTAGTCTTTTTTTGACCATTATTTACCTATTTAAGTACTTTTTTGCACAAAATTTTCCCAAAAAATTTTTTTAATTTTGCAAAGTATATTTTTGTAATAAATCAGAAAAAATTGAATGATGTAAATAAAGGGGTAAAAAACCCTGAAATAATTTTATAGGTAATAATATTCTTTATTTATTTTTATCTAAAAAACTCAAAAATGTAAATCAATGACATCAATTAAGATAAAAATGAAAACATGAAATAAAAGCTAATTTCTACACAAAAAAAAATGAAACTAATCAAAATTCACAATATTTATAAAATTACATGGGAAATTTTCCCAAAAAGTAAAGTTTTCCCAATACATTGAAAAATTCTTAGTTTTTTTAATGAAAATAAATATAAGGGAATATGACAGATAAATTACCCCCTAAGCGTTTACGATTAAAAAAATAGAGAATAACTGAAAAAAAAGGAAATTTAACAGAAAAATTTTAAATTTAAAAGATAAAAGATTTTTTTTTTAAAAAAATGCTAAATAAAAAAATGGTTTAAAAAAAAATTAAAGCAATATGACCCACATGAAACAGTTTAAAAAATGTTTTTTAAAACAAATTAAATTAGTATACAGATATGACTCTTTCAGTTTTCTAAAATATATTTTAAAAACTTTAAAAGAAAACAAAGATTTCAATTTATTTATACAGTTAAACAAATTCTGCACAAAATTTGTATACAAAAAAAAGAGAGAAAAAGAAAATTTAAAAAATTAACAGAAGCATAAAAAATAAAAATGCACAAGACTTTTTTTTTTAAAAAAACATTTACAAGTCAAACAATTTGTTAAGTTTGTAAAAAATTTACCTTAAACATGAATAATAAAAAGATAAATTATTTATAGTGCAAGATTTAACATGATAAATAAACATTTGTTTTCAAAAAAATATATTAAAACCATAAAACAATTACATTTTTTTTTCTTTTAGTAACATAAACTTTTTAAAATAAAAATATAACAAATTACTATGTTTATCCAATTTTTTTTAAATTTAAAAAAAACAAAAATAAATACAAATATCAAATTATATAGATCGTGAAACAAACAATCTGTTTTTTTTTTCTTTCACCAAATTATAACAACACAACAGTCACACAGTTTATACTTATTTCTTTAAGACAATCTATTTTTTAAAAAAATAGTGTAAGAAAATTTTTTAAAAAAAGTTATGTAAATTTTTTCAATATAACACATAACATAAACTTAATAAAATTTTTTTTATAACATAATAAATAAGATCCGAAAAATAAATAAACAAATAATACCTAAGTCATGAAACACAAACTACATTTACAACTCAAAATCCATAATTTTGCATTTTCCTCATTTCTTTTAATATATATTAAACAAATACAATTATATTAAAAAAAATTTAATGTTCTCAAAATCAAAGTAAAATAAGGGTATTCCCGAAAAAAAGGCAATGAAAAGGTTTTTTAAATAACTGTGCAACTAACGCAAAAAAAATCGTGGAAATAATATACATATAGATAAATTTCCAAAAAAAAGTAGTAGAGATAAAACAAAGAGAAAAAATTCCATCATTAATACTTTTTCATGATGGGATGAAAATTTTTTCCTCCTCTAAAAAAAAAAAATTCAAATTTTCAATATTCAACCTTTTGATTATGCTAAGACAAAGCACTTTTTAAAAGCTAAATTAGGCAATTTCACCTTTTCGGGAAAAACATGAATGAAATCAAACTATAAAAAAAGGGGGGGAATTTAAACATTGAAAAACCTGACAAAAAAGATACAAATATATGCAATATCATGAAAAAGTCAACAAAAATCTTTTATTTAATGCATATAAAAAAATAAGTAGATAAAAAAAAAAAATTAATCTGCTCATGAAATTTTTTAATAAATCCAATTTCTTTTTAAAATCCAAAATAATGTTTGCTCTTAACATATATATGTACATGAAATTAAATATTAAAATTTCAACTGCACATTGGGTATTTAACCAATCAGAAAATTTATTGTGCGAAACTGCCCCAAATTTAGATACCCAAAAGGAGTTAATGTTTGGGAAAATGGAGAATTTCAATGCACCTTTTTAAAATATATCAGACAAAAAAAATTTTCAATTTTTAAAAAACGGTAAAAAATATAAATAAATATTTTTTCTGATAATATATATATATATATATATATATATTAAAAAACAATTTTAATATAAAGATAATAAAAGTTGTTTGTGCAAAAACATAATATTTATCTTATCTGCAATGTAAAATCAAATCTCAAATTAAAATAAAAATTTTAAGCTTTTTTAATTTTTTAAAAAAATTTTTAGCCCAAAAAAAGGTTTTTAAAAAATGTTTTTTTTCAAATAAAAAAATTTTTATTTTTGCTGCTCTTTTAAAAAAAAAGTGTGCATTAAGGTGTTAAAAAAGTACAAAATTATTTAAATTTATTTGTATTATATTCAAACACAAGAGAAGCTCAAAAAAATTTACAGTTTCACTCATTATTTTGATATGTTTATAGTAAAAGTAGTATTGTTGTAAATTGTGATATATATTGTATTTTGGCTTTTTATTTTTTATTAATATTGCAAGGCCGGGGGTATGTTCCAGCATGCGCAGTGGGCGCCCCGCGGATTAAAAGTAAAGGGGAAAAGGGACTAGAGTTTCAGAGTGTGTGTGGGGGATCAGACGGTGAGAGGTAATTACGTGCCCATCGGTTTTTCCGTGCCCCGAGCACAACCGAGGAAAAAAAAGGGTGTTGTGTCAATATTCTCGTCTGGTTTCCTGAGATCAAAAACACATAGGGACCACTCCCCAACATTTGTCTCAACATATATATTGATGAAAGTCTATTGCGGTATACAGGGAGACTTTCTTTGGGCCCAATTCACCACTTAAAAAGCCAGATTTGGGATCAAAATGTTTGCTATGTGAATTTTAGTGGATACCTGTGGTTTTATAATTTATGTCGGTAAAGGCACAGATGTATCTGAAGAAAATAAAAAAATGTTCGCTTTTTACCGGTAGTTTTTACATTGTCAAGCCACTATTAAAAAAAAGGATACTGCCTTACTATGGAAAATTACTAAAACTCTCGAGTTGGGAAATGTTTTTTCAAAAATTAAGACCTAACAGAAAAAGATATACCGAAGGAACTAAAAACAGAAAAGCTTAAAAAGGGAAGATACTTGCCTATAAAGGGAAAGATGATGATCATGCGATGGAGATAAAAAAATTGTTCATTTTATAAGCTCAATTCAAATCAAATGTAAAGCCCCAAGTAAATTAAAAAATTGGAGATAGAAGCCTAAGATTGTTTTGATTATAATAAACGATGGGTGGTGTAACCCATGGATCAGCAATTTGTGTTTGGATATATGACCTAACTCAATCTCGTCAAGGAAATATTACAAGAAAATATTTCGTTATTTACTGGACATAAAAATTTTTTAATCTTTTCAGCTGGGGAAAAAAAGGGAAAAAAAAATAAAATTTGGGAATTCAGTTAACTAGCTGAAAAATTGTTGAAAAACATCCACCCCCAAACATTTGAAATTAAAACCTGCTGAACGTTTCGAATACTTTAAGATTGTCACCCGCCATTTTCGTTATATTTCACCACAAAAAAAAGAACCTACAGACGCTGTGTGGTATGTTAATAAAATGGTCCCAATAAAAAAAAATTCGCCGTGAAACACGTACTTTTGAAAAGATTTTAACCCCCCACCATGTGCAATCCATGTTTTAAAGTATATCTCACAAAAAAAGTTTTTTTAGGTCATTACTGTATTTAAATGCTTCAAAAAATTTTACATTAGTTTTTTATTTATCCTTTCAATTTAATATTTCTTTATATTTATAATTAACTATTATTATTTATATATTTATTATAGTCATTTATAATTTACTATTTTAATTATCTTTTTAATTTTTTTTTAAAGTACGTAAAACAGTTATTTGTGTCTACAAAACTTTGAAAACCCTTTAAAACGCATGAATCGAGCCCGGCATCGTCGGAAAAGGGGGTGACTTTTTTCCCAAGAACGGGGGGGGAAAACGGCCCACTTTCGACTACTGCTTACTCGTAATACTGCGCGAATTAAGTAAACGAAAACTGCTCATTTCCCTAATCGTCAAAGGATTAAAAGGAAGACAACAATCAAGGTCTAAAGATAATTAAATAAAAATGTTTTATTTTTTGTTTAAAATTTTAAAAAATAAAGTTAATGTAATTACTTATTGATTACTTTAAATTGTGCTTATTTAATGACTGGGATGTGCTTTAAATTTTCTCACAAGCTGTTGACGTCTTACTCTAATAAAGTTATCTACAGTCGCATTTTATATTTTTTGCGCAGCAACCGCCGCATCGATGATACGGGGCTCCCAAACTACACATGTAAGCAGAAAATCGGAAGATATTAAGAGGGCCCCTGTGGAATCTTCGATACAGGGCCCACTCAGGACTAGCTGTGCCAATTATTCTACGTTCATTTTGTTTCTTTTTTGTTGGGTCACGTTCCCTAGTGATTAGGGTATGAACTGATGGCGGGTGTAAAGTGTTCGAGTTCTGGTGCCACTGAAGGGCCCCCTGGGGGCCAATGCACGTTAAATCTCTCGAGGCTCAATGACCTCGGTGTGGTAGTTAGGAGAGAGTGGTTTCATCTAAAGTGTTGTCTTCGTCATTTAGCCGAGGCTCAAAATTACGAGGTCCGTCGTCAATAGCCCTCTTGTTGCTTTATATTGCAACGTTAATAAAATTCTCCCTCTATTTTCTGGGGTTTTTTTACCATGCATTGTCGTGAAGTGTTCGTCTAATGAGCCGACGCTACAAGATACTGGTGCTGTTGATCGGAAATCCCTACTTAAGAGTACAAATATAGATAGCCTTATAAGAACTTAATGAAACACTATTCAGACCAGAGTGCTTAGGCATTCTAATTCAACAAGTAAGGAAAATGTAGTCTAGATACGAAATTTCTATCGATGATACAATTTTGAAGGAAGCTGATGAAAAAACGTATCGATTGGTTATTAGCAAGGGCGTAGCTACCGCCATATCAGCTGTATGAATGATACGGGGCACCAACATATGTAATTATAGTCCCACTAACAAGGCTCTAATATCTAAACAAGGGTCCCCAAGGAATTTTGATATAGGGCTCACTCAGAACTAGCTAGCTACGCCAGTGGTCATTAGAACATTTTTCAAAGCTCATCCCTGGATAAATGGGAAGTTCTACTTGTAAAATTGCAGTATTCAAACTATGAATTACTTCATCCTATTCACACACAAATAATATATTTACAACAAATAACATTATCCAACTGTCTGGAAACTGAAGACCAACTCCTTATAAAAAGCATTCCGAGGCAACGAGCAAGAAATATTACTACTACTCTAATTTACCAGAGTTGGGAGAGGATTAATTCCACAAAGACTGTTTATTTAACGTTAGTTATATATAATATTGCTAACTCTATATGTGTGCAAAAAAAATTATCTTTGTAGAGAGCCGTTCCTTTCTTATTACTTCATATTGTGTTCTATAAAATGTATAGTCTCAAATCGTTGTTATTTAAAATGGTTCAAAATAAGTTTTGATTATAATTATATATTCAAAAATGGGCGGACATTGAAATCCCATGATTACTTAATTTTTCTGCTTCATGATAACTATGTGGCCGCGGTAGCCGAGTGGTTTAGGTATCGGATCGTGGCTGGCCTTTTAAGTTGAGCCCCGTAAATAAGACCCGCCGTGTGGGGGAGCGATGCACGTTAAATCTGTCGAAACGAAACGTCCTCCCGTTGGTGTGGTGTGGTAGTTAGGAGAGGGGGGTGCCAGCTCAGGTGTCGTCCACGTCACTTGACCATGGTTCAAATTTACGTGGTTAGTTGCCCAAAGCCCTCGTGTAGCTGAACAGTGTGACGTTAATATTCAATCAATCAATCAATTCATGATAACTATTCCATTGTTTTTGAGTTACAACTCTCTGTGACGCAATATTCGAATGTTATGAAAATTTGACTTTAATTTCCGTCGCTCTCTGAGGCAACACGAGGATTATTGGAAATGGATCTTGTAATTTTGAGCCTAAATGACGAGGACGACACATGAACTGGCATTCCACTCTAAATTTCCACACCACGCTAATGGGTGGATTTTGACAATCAACAGATTTTTAACTTTACACACGGCGGGTCACTTAGAGGCACTGGGTTCCAGATGCGCGACCACAACGAGTTCTTGACCATGGTCACTCGGTTACCGTGGTCTCTAATGTATAGAAAAAGAGGTGACGGAAAAAACTTTAGGTGATCTTGAAAGATTTGTTTTTCTCTTAAACTAAATTTGCTGTCCACTGCGGTTATTACGAGATTCAATCACTTTTATTTTTATAACTGTATAAAAAGGTATTTTGGCATCCGTGCAATTATCACTATTTTCCCCGTTAGTGTGGTAGTTAGAAGAGGCGGTGCCAGCTCAGGTGTCGTCCTTGTCACTTGACCATGGCTCAAAATTACGAGGTAAGTCACCAAAAGCCCTCGTGTAGCTGAACAGTGCGACGTTAATATTCAATTTTTTCACTCCCTCACTTTTCCTATTGATTGTAGCTGCTAAATCATAACTGGCGTTGCCGAGTCTTGGGCTCGAGCTCTGGTGCCACTGAAGACCCAACGTGTATAGAGGCTGTCGGGGCTCCAAACCAGCTCGTTGGGGTGTTGTGTGGATGTTAGGAAGTAAGAGTCAGTTTAGGTGTCATCCTTGTCATTTGATCGAGGTTTACAATTATGAGGTGTGTTGCTAGTAACGCTTGATTATCTTCAAAGTGTGGTTTGAATAAAAAATCAATAGGTAAAAAAATTATAGTTAAAATGCGCTATTTTTTCGGAATTTTTTTCTTTCTTTTCCATTCCATACAGATCTTGAGAAATTTTCTCTTTCAATATTTAGATGCAGGCCTATTCTTATAAGATGTAATTTCTGGAAATAACTTTTATTACACTTCAAATTTTTTCCTTCTACTTCAAACAATTTTTAATTTAACGTTGCACTCAGGACCGTACTCCTTTGGATCTCTGGTGATTGCACTCCCATCTATCATCTTATTACTGATTATTAGATAGGATGATCACAAGGGCTTACTCTGAACTGTGATAAATATTCCTGAGCTGCACCTCTATGCATATAATGTAGTTTTATCTGATTTTCAGAATTAAAATAAAAACTTTATTTAAACCTTGGTCTGGAATTACAGTTACCGAATTGTTCACTTGAAATATTTACATTGGGTTGTGGCAACAGTATTGCTAAAGAATGAGGCATAACGTTAAATAAAGAGCACTTTTTGAGTTCCTCACACACCTCGGGCATTCCTCTTCGGCACGATCAAAGGAAAAAGGTTGCTTGTCATTGGTAGATGTGTAATGACGTCATTATTCTGGGTTGCCTGGTTTGGCGTTATAGCATTTTTCTATGCCCTAGGGGTTCATTGAAACTAAAAGTTTGTCCCCATTTAGGAGATTTTTTTTTTTCAAACAGTTTTTCTTCTGTTTTCTTGAGTAAAAAGTTAAATTCCCTTGCGTATGAAATTTTCACTGTAAAAATAACAATTTTTTTTTTTTTTCATTCACTTAAATCAAAATTTTTTTTTAATGGTTTTAAATTTTTTGTAGAAAAAATATATTTTGGAGCTTAGAAAAATGAGGAACTTAATTACAAAAAAAAAAAATTGTTATAAAGTTTTTAATAATCCATTTACTGTGATTAATAATACTTTGAAAATGAATTCATGTTTCGAATCTTATCCTTATGTAAGAAAAAAAGTCAATAATAAATAAAAAAAAATTTTATGTTTTTTTTTTTAAAAATATTTATTGGTAATATTAATGAAATTTTTTTAAGGTATCCGACTCCCGTTCGGAACCGTGATTTTAAAAGCGCATAAATGGAAAATTTTTTCTTTATTTTTAGTGTTTAAAAAAAGCGAATATTTTGACAAAAAATTATTTAAATACAATATTTTTGGAAAAAAATTAACTTAGAATAATCTTTTTAAAAAATTTTTGCTCCAGGAAAAAAAATGCTTCTATTATAATAATATTTTTGCCGATATTTTTGGACTCTTACAGAGGCTCAACTAAATTTTTTTAAAAATTCACATTATTTTCAGAGTTACCTCCCTTTTAAAAAAAATTTTTTGGTTTTTTTTCTTAAAATTTCCCCCCTCTCTTTTCGTAAAAAATGGATAAATTTCCTTCAAACTATATTTTTCCCAAAGTTTCCCAGTTAATTTTTGGAGGGGGCCCGAGCTATATTAAGGTAAAAATATTATTATAATAAAAAGGAATTTTTCACAAAAAAACTTTTTGAAAAAAAAACAAGAATTTTTCCCAAAAATTTTGTTTTTTAAAAAATTTGTTTTGTCAAAAAAAACCCTTAAAAAATTTTAACATGTATTCTAATCTAAAAAGACATTTAAATATCATAAAAATTACCCTTTAATCGTTTTTAAAAATCACGGTTCCAAAACTAGCCCGGAAATCCCTTTAAAAAAAATAATTCTTTCTTATATCAGATTGAATTTGTACAGGCAAGTAAATTTTTTAAATTATTAGTTTAAATTTTTATTTTGTAATTAGTGTTTTTGTTTTTTAGGTATTGAAAAAAGACTTATTTATTCACTTTTTTAAAAAAAAATTCCCCTAATATTCTTTTTCCCTTTTAAAAAAATTTTAAAATTTAAAATTTTACGGCAAAAGTATAGCTATTATAAACTAAACTATATAAATAAACTCATGTTTAAAATTTTTTTTTTTTCTATTTTTTAATAAAATACTATAAAAAAAAGGGGTTTCCCGGGGCTTTGTATAAAAAAACCCCCTCACTGTTCTAAACCTTCCACATCACATCCATATTTTCTTGATTTTTTCATCGAAAAATTTATTCAAAAAATTTTCCCCAATTTTTTACAATTATTTTAGAGGTTTTCTTTCTA
The DNA here is from genome assembly GCA_019973955.1 of Trichonephila inaurata madagascariensis. Classification (NCBI taxonomy): domain Eukaryota; kingdom Metazoa; phylum Arthropoda; class Arachnida; order Araneae; family Nephilidae; genus Trichonephila; species Trichonephila inaurata. The sequence continues at coordinate 16,533 of BMAV01023091.1, read as the reverse complement.
ACATGCTCACACATATAAATCTTCATTCAGGGTTTAAATCAAAAGTCCGGGAAAAAAGAGTACTACTTGAACCCCTTTCCCATCAGGGGTTTTTGTTATAGAAATAATTTGTTTTTTATAACGGGAAAGTTTGATGAAGATAGAGTCATTAAGGGAAATTTTGGGATTCATCTTAAGAAATATTTACTGATGGGTTGTTGTGCCATTTCGAAGCAAAAAACCCTTTTAAAAAAATAAAAATTTTTTTCCTCCTGTAAAGCTACTTTTCCCGAAATTTAATACAAAAATATGACAAAAAAATTTTTTTGAGCAAAAAAAAAAAATTAAACCTTTGGGAATTAAAATTTTCCCAAAAAAATTTTATTTAGATTTTGCATACTATTTTTAAAGAATTTTCACACACTAATTTTTCCCTTTTTTATTACAGCTACAATTAGAATAATAAAGGGAAAACATAATACGTAGCAAAAAACATTTAACGGAATCATTTAAAAAAAAATTTTTTTTTTCCAACATTTCCATTTTTAGAATATATATAAAAAAGTAGTCCCTAGTTTATTTAAAAATACCCAAAATGGGTTTAAATTTTTTAAAAAATATATATTTTTTATTTTCACGTGTGTTCTGGGGTGGTTTTTTTAAAAAATTTTTTTTTATTTCTTTCCTTTTATTGCATTTTTAGAGCACAAGGGATTTTAAGTAAAAAGTTTTTAAATTTTTGGGAAACACCCTAATATTAAAACGAAAATGTAAAATTTTTTTAAAAAATTATTTTGTAAGTTAACCCAAAAAAATTTAAACATAAAACGTCAAAAAAATTCCGTAACAATTATGGGAGCTTTAATTACCGTTAAACAGGGGGAAACGCACAATTTGAACAAAAAAATAAGATCGAAATGGGGAGTGCGCTTTTATACCGGGGGAAAAAAGTGTTCCCTTTAAAAAATAAGAAAAAAGCTCATGGAAAAAAAAATTAGACTTCTACATATATCGAAATACGTTTAGTTAAAAGAAATCCAATTCCTTATCAACTGTAGATCTGAAAGAGTACATTTTTTTTTCTCTTCTAAATCTTGGAATAATACCTTGAATAAGTGATTTCAAAACATATAGAGCCAGGGCTTCGAACCGTAATTTTTTTTGTTCCGGTTCAACTATAAAAAAATATATTTATATTTTCGTTTCTTTTCCCGGTTTTCCCGTTCTCAAAAAAATAAGGGTTTTTCGGTTCAGATCTGAAGGGCCAATTTTATTTTACGTATATTCTTATTTTTTTTACAAATATAATTCTATCGTAAAAAAAAATGTTTTATAAAAAATTTGGAAGATTTTTTATTTTTTTTTAAAGTCATCAAAAAACATTCAACTGAATTAAATTTGATTTCTACAAGTAGTTACATTAAGAACTGAAACAGAAAATACTAGTGAACACAGTGGCGTAGCTACCAATGGGTTAAGGGGTTGGTGCACCGGGGCCCTAAACCCCTAAAAACGGGGCCCCGCCCCACCCCCCCAAGTTGAATTTTGCAATAATTTCTCCCACATTTAATATATAAATATAAAAGGTTACAACATAACTGTAATCAGGCCAACTTAGTTAAAAAAAATTTTAAACTTGTTGAGAATTCCCAAAATTTTTTCCCTTTTGTATGGTGTTGCAATTTTACTTTTTTAAAAATTTATATTTTTTTTCAATTTTTTCCCATTTTTTTGTTACTTAAAAATAAAAATTCCCATGTGTGAAAAAGTCTTACCTTTACATTTTAAAAAACCTACACAGGAAGTTATTCCTTCTAGGTTATTTTATTTTTAATAACAATATTTTGATTTATAAAAAACTATTTTCCTGTTTCAGTATTTCGCAATCTATTCGTGTCCCCCCCCCTCTGTTTTTTCAGAAGTGTTTTTTTTTTAAACTCTTATTAAATAATATTGTATTATTTTCTTGTTTTGCATTTTTTTATATCATGCCCTTTCCCCGTCACTTGTCGAATAAAATTTTGGGTTATTCACTGGCTACACTGATTAAATCAATAAATTAGAAGCGGGGCCCCTGGCTTAGACAAAAAAAAAGGGAAAGTTTTGCTTCAAAAAAAAAAAGAGAAATATTAATCTTTTTTGGGGGCCTTTTTTTTGCAGTGCACACCACAATAGCAGATGGGAATTTTTTCCTACTTACTTGACAATTACCCGCTATATTTTGACCCCCTTTCCCCAAAATTTTCCTTTAAAAAATTATAGCCTATGTGTTACTCTGATGTACCCGCTATATTTTGAACAGTTTCATTAAAATCCATTCAGTTGTTTTTCGTGAAAGGTAACAAACATAAAATACCACAGGGTTAAAAACTTTCGCATTTGTAAATATTATAGTAAGAATATTTTTTTCCCAAAATAAATTACCAATTACCATTTAAAGTCGTTATTTTAATAAAAAATCTTTTTAAATAAAAAAAAAAATAATTAAAATTTACCATGTTTTTTTTAAACTCGGTTTTTTGTCTACCCGGGGTGGAATTGATTTGAAACTAATTTCCCCATGAGCTGCAGATTTGGGGTTTGGACCACACCCTCGGGAAGGGGGATGACAATGCAGAAAAATGCAAAAAAAAAGTTTAGTCGTAAACCCGACCCCCCAAAGGGGCTTTATTTGTCCGGGTGGAATTTTGTAATTGTTTTTTAAACAAATTTTCCCCGATCAGCTAGAAAGGGGGACCACATAAAAAAAAGGGGTTTTACAAAGCATGGAAAAGTGAAAAAAAAAAAGGGGAAAAAAAAAGGGAAAAGGGGGGAAGAGAGAGATGAAGAAAACAAAAAAGACAAAAAAAAAAATTAAGGCTTTTTTTTTTTTAGTCCGTTATTTAAAAAAGGAACTTTAAAAAAAAAATTTTTTTTACATAATATACTTTTTTAATTAACTTACGTTGCAGCACTGGACTTTAAAAATTGCATACAATGACAAAAGAAAAGCACTTGTCAGTTGGAAAATTAGGGATAAAATTTTTGATTAAACCCTTTTTTTAAAAGGTTTTTGAAAAGATTCAGTGGGCGAAACGTCCCCCTTCTTTTGGGGGGGGTAAAGCGTTAATGACCCCAAAAAAGGGTTTTAAGGCGGGGTCCAAAAGCTGACTTTTTGTGGGGGGACCTAATTTTCCCTTAGGAAGGGGGTTTCACCACTTGGGGGTTCCTTCTTTCAACCATTTTTGTCTTACCTTTTCCCTTTTTAAATTAATACATCGATAGAATTAAATATTGTTAAATTACGGCTTTAATTTTTTCCCCAAAACGTGTTTCTTGCACTAGCAATTTTCTATAAGATTCAATTTTTTTAAAAGAAAAAAAAAAATTAATAAATCGGAACCCCAATTTTTTTACAATATCTGCAAACTTGTTCTTATTGGGATAACATAATAAATTTTTTAAAAACCTAGCATAACTGTTATTTAAAAAAATTAATAATAAAAATTGTTGAAAAGTTACCCCAAAAAAGACTTCGTATAAAAAAAAAATCTCAATAGGGTTTTTCAAATATTGTATTTTTCCCCCCTTAAGTATAATACTTGGTAAAAATTTTTTAGTGTCCACAACAACTTTTTAAAACTTCTTAGAAAAGGTTTCAAAATTTTTTTTTTTGAAATTTCCCGGAATCGATATTTATAATCTTCTATGATTAATGTTTTAGTTTACAATTTATTTTATGAATCGGTTTTTCCCTTATCTTCAACTTCCGAAATGACATTACGCAACCTCCCCCTTTTATTTTTTCCCTCAGTTTTAAAAAAAAATTGTGGTTTTTTTGTCTGTTGTTTATTGAAATTTTTGATTTTTTTTTTTCGAATATCAATCATGAACCCTTTTTTCTGAATCATCATGTTTAAAAGGTCAATAAAAAAAACGTTTTTTTTAAAATTAATTTTTCTTTTTATAGTTTAAAGAGAAAAATTTTAAATTACATTTTTTATAAGTATATTCTTTTTAGAAGTTTTTGGGCTCATTGATTCAAAAATTTGGGTTACCCCGCTCTAAAAATATATTCCAAAAATTTCTTGCCTTTTAATGTATGTGTGTAGTTATAATGAGTGATCCCCTACAAATTGTTGAAAACTTTATTAACTTCATTTTTTGCGATTTGACGTTAATATTTTTTTTTTACTTTCATTTTTTTATCCAAATAGTCATCATGAGAAAAATAAAATCATGAATGCCTACTAAAAAGCAGTGATTATTTTTTTTATTTTTTTTTATTTACCCTAATATTGGAGCAAAGAAAAAAAATAATGTAAAATTCCATCAGAAAAAAACCCCATACAATCTAAAAAAAATTATTTTTTACTTTTCCCTTTTTTAAGCAATTAAATCTTATGATTTAAATTTTTTGTTTTTTTCTTCTATAAAAACTTTTTTAATAGTAACTCCCCCAAAGGTTCCGTTTTTTTTATTTTGTGATGAAATACATAAATATTAAGCTTGTCATTAACTCAGTTACTAAGCACTTTTTTTTTTGAAAAATAAAAAATTTTTTTAAAAAAAATGAAAAATTTTAAAAACCCCGCAAAACCAAATATGTATATTTAATTGTAAAATGAAAAAATTTTAAACAAGCACTCGAAAATTTCCCAAGGGAAAATTTTTTTTCTTGGACCTCAAAAAAGAAATCAAAAAACAAGGTATTGTTATTATTACATATATATACAGTCAGACCAGTAGCGCACACAAGAATTTTTAAAGAGTCCAGGGTCGAAAAGTCCACCCTTTTGGAAACATGCTCCAATATGCCGCCCAACATATTTTTTGTTTTTTGTCGATTTTCGGGAAAAAAAACAATACAAAATTAATTATTGGAATAAAAAATTGGATTAATAAAAAAAATTTAAATTTAAAAAACAAACACATAAATTAAAATTTTTTACGTAATATATACATAGGATTAAAAACCAACCCGGGGAAAAAAAAAGGGCGGGGGGCCCCCTGACCCCCCTTTTGTGCGCCACTGAGTGAAACCCCTTGTATAGTGAAGTCGAAAACCCCAAAAAAAGTTCGTTACATGGAAAATTCGTTTTGTGGGTTCATTTTTCAATATGCTTTAAAAACCCACAAAAAAGAAAATTTTTAAGTTCCAAAAAATATATTTAAAAAAAAAAGTAATTACTAAATTCCTTTTTGTAAATTAGTATCTATTTATTTTGTATATCTTCCCCATCGAAAAAAAAAAAAAAAAATTTAAAAAAAAAAGTTTTAAGGAAATTTTTAATTTTTAAAAAGTAATTTTAAGCGTACATTTTTTTTATAACAAGACTTTTTAAACTTACATCACCACATGCGCCCTTTAAATTTTAATTACGCAAAAAAACATGTTAATTTTTTTTTTGATTTTTTTTTTGTTTAAAAAAGTATTTTTGTTTATAATACGTTTCATATTTTTTGCAATCAAAAAAATCCCCTTTTTCGTTCTTTTCTAAATTTTTTCTAGTCATTCATTTTGCTACGTAGAAATTAGCTTATCCCAAAAACCTTTCCCAAAATGGAAAAGCTTTTTTATTACGAAAGGTTCAGAGATCGGAACTTTTTTTATCTTGCATTTGTGTATCCCCCAAAACGCCTCGTCGAAATCTTCATAGAAAATGTTCTACGTTTTGAACAAGAATTCGATGAATCCTTTTGAAGTTATCTCGTTTTCTTATAATAGTTTGATAACCCGTTTGAAAAATAAAATTTTTAAAAAGCCATGCCCTTTTTTTTTTTACGCCTTTATCTACTTCAAAATTTTAAATTTTTTTAAGCTCAAGCATTTACGAGCTATCAGAAACAAAATTACCAGTACGACTAATCAACACTACAAAAAAACGGAAATTAGTTCAAGGACACGGGGACACGTTTCAATTCCACTAAAATTGAAAGGGGATATCGAAGAGTTTCTAGTGAAAAGTAGTATTTTTTGGATAAAACCCGAATTCTTTTGCTCTCGGCGAGCTAAACCCCAAAAAAGCGGGAGAACCAAAAAAATGCGTTAAAGAGAATAATTTTAAATTTCCGGAACTTTTAAAAGTAAGGAAAATAAACCCAAAACCAGAAAAAAAAAAGTTTGTTGTATAGAAAATGCACTTCGCTATAGGAGGGGTTTTTTTTTAGAAGAAAAAACCTGAAATCCCCTTTGGGTTTCCCGGGAAAAAGCTATGTAGAAAAATTTTGCAATATAGGGTTCGTTATTGGGGAAATTTTACTGTATATATATTTTTTTTTTAAAAAAGTAGAAACTTTTTTCCCCGTCTCAAATTTCTTAGAATTATAAATCTCTCCTTCTCTTTTTCCCTTTTAAACCCCCCTTTACATTTTTTTTGAAAAAAATTTCAAAAAATCGTCAAATTTTTTTAAAATTTTATTATTAAATACAATGAAACGAAACAAAACAAAATATGTAGGTTTTTGGGTTTAGTTTTAATTTTTAAGGCGTAAAAACATTTTTGTTTTAATATTAGTTTACTATCCCGAGTTATTTTGGGAAATTGGAAAAAAAAATTAAATATTATTCTTAATATTATTGATTTTTTAAACAAAGGGGCAATACAAAATGATACCCGACATTCTGTAAACTGGTATCTGGTCTCGTTTCTTACCGGGTTATTTCTAAAAATTCTATTGAGGGAGCCGTCACGGGAACACTGTCTCGTTGGGTTTGATTTTTTTTAAATGCAGGAATAAAATTTGGGAAAAAGCATTGAGGGGGAACCCGAGTGGTGAAGGACTAATGCTGGGTTTTTTTTTTATGTGGGGAAAAAAGTCACGATGATTTTTTTGACATTAAATTTTTTAGTCAAATTTCAAATTTTAAATTGTTTAGGTGATCATGGCCTCCTGGTTTTCAGGGGAGGAAAAAAGAAAAAAATTTCACAAGGTCAAAAACCCAAAAAATGGAAGAAAAATCTTAGTATTTTCCTCTCTTTTTTTTGGGGGTAGAATGGGGGCTAAATGTTTTGGGCAACCCTTTTTCTACACCACCCATTTTTTCATTGTAAATCAACAACACATTTAGGCCTGGGTTTTTTTCTCCCCGTTCATTTTTTTACATCCGCATTTCGATTGTATGTATTGCGGGAAAATTTGACTAACATCCTTCTTTTTTTTCCAAAGTCATTCAGTTGCTTTCCCCCTCTAATACTCAATAATTTTCCTTTTTTAAAAATTTTTTTGCCCTTTAGATTCGAGATAAATTTTTTTCCCCAAACGAAAATGTTCCACTCACACCCAAACTTCCTTTTTTAAACCCAAAGTATCAGCCCAAAACCGGGGGGGATAAAAAATTTCCAAACGCCAACCCAAAAATTAAAAGTTTCCTTTTATTTCCTTCAGGCCGAGTAAAAAACCCCATAAAACAAATCTACTGAAAATTCTGCTTCGCCCGATTTTTCGGGTAATAATTAGCTGTATATATACGAACCCCAGGTAACTCGGGAAAAATCAGGGAAGCGGTTAAAGTTTACTACATATTCCCCCTTTTAAAATTTAACAAATTAATTTTAAAAATTAAATTTGACAAAGATGAACATAAAAAATACAAAAAAAAGGAAAATTTAAACATTTTTTAATTTCGAAAAAATTTACGGTTTTACAGTGAAACCAGTAAACCTTAACGGTCCATTTTTTCCTATTCGGGCCAACTAATCCAAAAAAATCATTCAGGGAAAAAATCTATTATTTTTTAAAGGGCCCTAAAATTTTTTTATTTTAACGAAATCAACTAAGGGGAAAAAAAAAATTTTAAAAAATTTTTAAAATTTTTTTTAAAAAAAATTTTTTGCACTTTTTTTAATTTTAATACAAATTTGGACATAAAATTACTACTAAAAATTTATATTCTTTAATAAAAAAATTTCTAGTTTTTTAAATATAAAATTAAATTTTTCCCTCTATAATTTTTAAAGAGAATATTTATATCCATTTATGTACAAAAAGGGTCTATTTAGGCAGGGTGGCAAAATTTTAGAGGGGCGGACAAGTATTGTTAAAATAAAATTTCTCACTATAATTTTTTAAATTTTAAAAAAATATATTTTACTAAGGTATGAAATAAACAAATAGTGCTTCAGAGAAAGAGAGAATGTCAGATTGCTTCTATTCCTAAATCCCAAAAATTCCCGCTTTTTTTCAAAATATTGGATTCATTAACAATAACACCCATTGTTAAAAATTCCTCCCGATCGACCCCAAAAAATGTATCTACAGAAACAAGATTTTTGTTTTTGACGTGTGTAATTCTACCTGTAACTTTTCTTGATAATAATAGTCCCGCCAATAAGAATTTAAAATTTCCCTTTTTCGTTAAATTCATAGAAATCAGCTAATTGTACATTTTTAAATACCCAAATTTTTTTTTTCAGGGGTTGGGTAAATGTGTAATCGAAATATGTTCTGTCTCGACCCTTCATTGCAATGCACAAATTTGGATTTATCCCCTTTTTTTTAATTTTATTTTAACTATATTTAAGGTTTTTATTTCAGTTTTTTATAGCACCAAATGTAAATGGAAAGGTTTTCTTTTTTTAAAATTGGGAAAATTAAATTTCTCAGGGAAATACTCTTTTAAAAAAAACTTTTTGTGAACCATTCCTAAGAATAATCCTGACAACTTCTTGTTCATTTTTGCTCCTTTTTAATTCAGCCCATGTTTTAATAATACACTATTTACTTCTGTTTTAAATACTGCTGAAACTATATTTTTTGTGTCACTTTTGGGGGGAAATCGTCACCATGCCGATTTCGAAAACATTTGAAATGGGGGAGCCATTACAAATAGGACATGACTTTTTTCCCCATTCCATTTTCTCTATGACCGGGATGAGGCTCAAAAAACATTTCCCCTTTTTTTTTTTAAAATTTTTTTTTCTTTTCGTTGGGGCATAAGAAGGGGGGCAGGCCTCCAGTTCATAACCCCTTTTTGCAGTATAAACATTTGCGACTTCTATGCGTTCACAGTGATTTTGGTTCAGGGGGTTCTGTCATCGGATTTCTCTTACGATGTCCGGGGAAAAAAAAAGCTTTTTTTTTTGTTCTGTTTGTGGTGGAGGGGAAAAATGACATGGTTTTTGGGTTGTTCGGCCATGGCCCGGGGTTTTTAAACCGCACCTGTGGGTGGAAGTGTGATGCACTACTGCTCAGCTTCAATATTATTCCCAAAAAATTTTATTTTCTGTGTGAGGTTTTGTGATCAGTTTTTTAATTTTTATCAACATTGAACATCTTTTTAAAAAGTTTTTTTCTTTTTAGTGAGATTCAACAGTTTGAAAACTAACATTTTGTTCAAAAAACTGTATGTCATCTATAAAAAATTTAAAAAAGTTTTTTTTACATTTTATAGCATCAAAATCAATGTTTTTTATATAAAAATTTCTCTTAATTTTACCTTTTTTTATTACACGGATAAAAGTTTAAAACAGTCTTTTAAAAAACTTAAGAATAAGTTAATGCCAATTTTTATCAGTTATAATTTCTTTTTTGTCATATAAAAGCAATTTTTGCATCTTTTTAACAAATTTCTTAAATCCAACAAATTTTAATTTTTAAAAACCTGAAACCCCTCAATGTCAGCATTATTTTGTTTTCCAATTAGGTTGTATTAAGATGATTTTAAAGCCAAAAAATAACTTTCGCATTTTGAAATAATCCAAAAAAAGCATGCGTTATCCCCATTTTAGAAATCATTAATTCCGTACAAAACCCGCCCCTCCAAAAAAAATTTTTTACTACAGTTAATTATAAAACTTGTTGTTTATTGAAAACTTAAAAAGTTTTTCTGTACGTTCCATGATCATACTATAATTTAAAAAATTTTTTCCCAGTTCCTTTTGTATATTAAAAAAAAAGCTAATTTTAAAAAGAGAGTTTAAAATTCCCTTCACGTTTGAGCAAAGAAATTGCAACGATTAAAAAAATGTAAAAGGGGGAAAATTAAAACTGATTTAAATATAATCATAAACAAGTTTTACAGACATGAAAAAATTAAAAAAAATATTACTTTTGGGAAAATCACTAATTAGGGTTGATATCTATAGGTTTAAAAAAGGGAAAAGTAAATTTTTTAAACTAATTCGTAAGAAAATAAAGATAAAAATAAATTGCCTTTAAGGTTGAAATTTGCATTATAGTTATTTTTTGGATCTTAGGGGAAAAAAAAATTTTGGCCATCCCGTTTAAAAGGGAAAAGGGTGCCCTCAAAAAGTCCTCAAAAATGCGTTGGCCTCTCTTTTTTACGTCCCTTCCCCCAAGGGAAACAAAGCGAAAGGTGTCTTATCTCTTTTTTGGCCCCCAAATTTCCACGAAAGATCAGAGGGGAGGGAGGTCTTTGGTTTTAGTACTGTCATTGTTTTAGTCACACAGGCTATAAGAAAGTCAAAGGGTATAAAGAAAAAATTTGTTTTACTTTTTTTTTTATAAAGTTTGAACTGATCAAGTTTTCGGATGAGAATTTATTTTATATTATGAGTCAAAACCCCGATATACCCCTTAAAATTTTTAACTTTAAACAAATGGGGGCCCCGGGTTTTTCCCTAGTCATGCTATATAAATACATTCTCTATACGTTTGGGAAAAAAAAATTTTGGGTTTCATAATGCTGTATTTTTTTTTTTCTTAACTTTAAAATTTTCACAAAAAAAAAATCTCAGCCCAATAATACAGCTGCTTTTCAGATATGATCCAAATTAAAAAAACAGAGAATAGAATAATATGAAAATTGAAATAAAAACAAAAAAAAAAACTTCGGTTTTTTTGGGAAAAATTGAAACTGGTGTTTTACCAAATTTAAGCAGTCGCATACTATTGAAATTGGGGGCACCAAAATCTAATGTTTCCGTGTTATTTAGCAACCAATATCACAATTAGTCAACAATGTATTATATTCTAATTTTTTAAAATATGTTTTAAAATTTCTCATTTCAAAAAATTTATCAAAAAAAAAATGTTTTCTCGTGTATGTGATCCCGTTGTATTAAATGTGTTTTTAAAAAAAATGTGTTTTGCATTGAATTTACCAAACAAATTTGTTTTTAAAAATTTTTATGTGTTTTACAAGTCCCATTTTTTATGTAGGTTATCCTCTTTTTTTTTATATTTGGTTATTTGCACGCTTTTCATATATATATAACGCAATTTTTTATGAAATCAAATGGCCTTTTATTTCAGCAAAAAAAGCTTCAGTTGCAATTTGATAAAAAATTTTCTGTGTCATCACCCATTTTGGATATTCAATGCTTTCACCCTAAATTTTCCCACTTTTGCGTGATTAAATTTTTTTTCGTCTTATGAACTAGGGTTGGCACAATTTACCGTATTTAACATTAAACGAAAAATAATTGATTTACACTAGAGGACTGTGAATATTATCTTTGACTCCCAAAGTAAATTTTTTTCCCCCCTTTAGAATTTATTAAAAAAAAAACGGAAGAATAACAAATAGAAATAATACTAATTTTATGGTTTTTTTAAATAAACTATTTTCAGAATATATGCCAAAAATTTTTAAGATATAAAAAAAGAAAAAATAAGATTATCATTTTTACCCCCCCCAAAAATTACCGTAAAATAAGAATTAGCTTTTTTTGACTGGGGTTAAAAGTTTGGGAGAAAGGGGGAGGGGTTGGGAAATCAATAATTAAATTAAAAAGGAAATTTAAAATATAAAGTCCATTATATAGGTAAACGTGTCTTAAAAAATTTTTGGGACATTCTTAGAAATAAAATTTAGTTTTATAATTAGATACATTTCTATGGATAAACTCTATTTAAATTATTTAAAATTAGCAAGGTATAAAATTTCCGGCCAAAAAAAATCTTGTACAAAATTTTGATCACTTTTCTTAAAAAATTAAAAAAATGTTTTGTATACTTTAAATTAATATAAATTTAAAAGTGCTCTTAGTAATTTGTAAAAAATTGGGCGGGGATTTTTAACATAGTAAAAGAAATCCCTTTTATTTAAAATAATTTACTGTTAAAACAATTGTTTTAAATTGTGTTTCTATTGTTGCTAAGGTAAAAATAATTTTAAAAATTCTTTTTCATTTAAATAAAATTTATTTTTAATTTTGGCGTTTAATATAGTTTTTTTTAGAAGAGGGCCATAAAAGAGTAGGGATCCTATGGTTTCTTTTGGAACAAAATTCTTGCATTTTTAAATTTTTTTTTTTTTCTTTATAAGAAAATTTATTGGAGTGTAATTCAATTTTTTTGTTCAAACTCAAATTTCATTGGGGAAAAAAAAAAGAATCGCTTCCTCAAATATGTATTTATATATGAATAATTACATTTAGCAGTAACATGTAAATGAAACCAATTTTTTTATTTTTTTATTTGGCATAAATTTAGTAACAAATTGAGTCGAGTTTATACATTATATGGGAGATATAGGATTAATTATGGAAGGAAAATATACGAAATTTTTTCCCGGAAAAAGAGTTTAATTTATAATCTGAGCTTTGTTTTTAAGTATGGGAAAAAAAATTTTTTCTAGTTAATTTTGGGAAATCTGCTCTTTTTTTTTTTACACAGAGAGAGTTTGAAAAAGTATTTTTAAAATTAAGCTTTTAAAAAATTTTTCCCTTTATAAAAAACAAAAATATCAGAGAAACCCCGATTCATTGTCCGGTGAAAAAACCCTAGCTTACGGTCAATCCCATCATTCGACTTGTATCATTATGAATATATATAATATTGAATTGTTATTTAAAAAAAAACAAATATTTACGATTACGTAAGGGTTAAAATTAAAAATTTTATGACCTACAGAATGAGCAAAACAAATAACCGATTTTATAAAAACTATCAAAGAATATTCAGTGCACAAGATATCTAAAATTATAAAAAAACATTGTATCTTTTAGAATAGAAAAAATAAAAAACGAAAATAATCATTTCAAACACTTTTGTAAACACTTTTATTCTGTATTAAAAACTTCCCCTTTCGATTTATAGTAAAAAAAATTTTGAAAGATCCGACTAAATCCCCTTATTGGTTATATTTAAATTACTTTATTCGTAACATCTATAAAATGTACAATAGAGGAGCGTTTTTTTTAATTTCCATGTCATGAGTAATCGTAATTTTTTAAATTAATCCGTATCATTTTTTTGTTTTAAAAAGCGGGGTTCAAAAAAAATCATAAAAAAATAATGTAAGCGCTTTTTCTGGCAATCGTATTACTTTTCCCCCTGCAAAAATTTTTTCAACTTTTTATTCAAAAATAAGAACAAATAAATTATTTGATTTCATTTTAAATAAATTTGTTCCATGCATTTAAACTTCTATTTCGAAAAATGGTTTATATATTTTTTTTTTTCTTTCGATAAGAACCCCGCCACCATGCGAAAAGTTCCACGTTCTGCGAAAATGAATGATTGGCCCTCGGGATTCAAAGCAAAAACGCCGATATTGGCGAAAATTTGCTAAGTTTGTAACCCTGCAAAATGTTTTATCCCCTGTTTTCCCTTTTCCCCCTCCTCATCTAAAAAAATGCTCTTTTTTTTAACGATTTTTAAAAATGGGGAAAATATTCATGATTTCATTTTTTTGGGAAAAAAGCTTGTTTCATGTTTGAAAAATAAGCAAGTTTTTTAAATTTTAAAATTTAAATTAATGTTTATTTTAAACCATTAAAATTTTTTATTAAAGGGGTTATTTCGGATTAAAACCTTTCAAAAAGAGTTATGTTTGCTGTGATCGTGTAGTCGAGAATTTGTGCACTTTTTAGAAATAAACTTGTTAATCAAGTACCGCGCTCTTTTTGTTATGATGTTGAATTATTTAGTAATTTTATGACAAATGTAAATTTTTAGTTCGTATTCATAATAGTAAAGAGATTTTACTTCTCACAGTTTTGGGATTCATGCAAGATTTTTCGATGATGGATTTGAACAGTGTAAATAAAGAGCAGTTTGTAAACATCGAAGTAGGTTGTACTCCGAATTAGTATATAGAGACTGATGTCGTACAACGTTGATCATTGTTTGGCCCAGGGAAAATAAACAAATTCTTAAAAATAGTTTTATACGTGATAATGCAATTTTTTTTGCTCAATTATGAGGTGCATAATTTCCATCAAAGGTAAATTTGACAAATGAATTGATTCTATTATTATTAATAATAATACTTCTATATATTATTCATATTAATTGATTATTTAAATTTAAAATCAATGAGTTTGGGAGTTAACCCAAAAATTTTTTTAAATCTACATTTGTAATGTGTTAATTAGGACAAGAGGGAACATCTTACATCCTAGTATAAAACATTGCAGTATAGATGTATTTAATTTTTTTTGTATATTTTACTTTCATTATTGGAGTAAACAAAATACATGCTACATAAGTTTTTTTTGTTTCGTTACATTTAGTGAGTTTAGCAGTGAAACCAAATTTTACATATTATTGAGTTAATAAGTTAACTGATATTATGCTTATTTATCATAGTGTATGATTAAATAACAAAAATATTTCTTCTAATGATTCTGTAAGTTAAAATTTGTATAGTTAAAAAGAATTTAGAAAATTCTAAAATTTTATTTGATATTCATATTTTTATATACTTCAGTTATTATCAAGCTTCTATTTTTTTCCATATGTAATTTCTTATATGAGTAAATTCATGGTAATTTCCTTTGGATTACAGTATACACAGGATAGGGCTTTTGGTGTTCTTTTGTTGCATTTTGGTGCTTGCATATTATCGCAACCGTATTGGCAACATTGTATGAAAGAAAGCACATGGTTGCCAATTCAGTGCATACCACAATTGCAAAATTTGGTTTGCCAATTTGGTGAGTTATCTTGAACTTAAGCATTGTTGTGATAGTACATAAGTACCTACATTTTGTTTTGAGTAAGGATTACAGAAAATAAAATATATAAGTGATGCTGCGATGATTTAAAAATATAATTACAAGTTTTCTGCTGTATTTAGTTGTTATCAGCCATAATTTTAATTTACATAAGTACTTATCATTTATTTTAATGTAATTGAAGTGATTTCACTTAGGGGGAAATTCTACCTTAGACTAAAATTTGATCTTGCTATTAATAAAATATGTCTGAATAT
Source organism: Trichonephila inaurata madagascariensis (assembly GCA_019973955.1). Classification (NCBI taxonomy): domain Eukaryota; kingdom Metazoa; phylum Arthropoda; class Arachnida; order Araneae; family Nephilidae; genus Trichonephila; species Trichonephila inaurata. The sequence continues at coordinate 1,451 of BMAV01023091.1, read as the reverse complement.
TTCAGAAATATTGGGTGATTTGACGTGGAATATTATTCTTTGAATACATAAACATTGTATTTAAAAATAATAGATGTGAATGATGATAAAAAGTTTGATCAATGGTAATTAATAATCATTATTGTGGTTGGTCATAAAATTATTTTTAGAAAATTTGAACTGAATATTTGAGTACAGTCATGTTAAAATTTGTTGGAGAACAAAAATAGAACAATAGAAATCCAGATTATATTTACAGCTGTGACAGAAATTTTTGTAATAGCAGCTAAAATTATCTTAAATTGTATTTTTAAAATGTCATATAAAGGCAGGAACAGTAACTTTTGGTACATTTCCGTTTTGCTTGCGCAAATCTCACAAATTTTTTTTGCCAACACACAATATACACATAAAAAATGTTATAAATTTTAAATAGTTTTTTATGTACATTACGAAAAAGATGTTATTTAAAAGGAAAGAACCCAACTTGGTTTGAAAATAGGATGGTAAAAGGTTACCTGTGGGAATATTCCATTTGGTGTTGGATGTATAATCTTTGGCGACTTTATCACTTATGCCAACATAGGGAAAAGTACCTAATTTTCAATCCAAGACAGAAGCCTTGCAGCAAGAACTCAACATGAAAATATTGAATGATAATGGCTTATTCTTAATGAAAGTGTTTAAGCTAGTAAAATTACATAGATTTTCTAAGAAGTAAAAACGATAAAGTGGGCATAAATGTACTTTTTAGTACTTGCATACTATCGCAACAATGCCGATTTTCAAGATACTTTGCCTCTGATTTGGTATATGTTGTAGTTTGCAATAATATGCAAGTGCTTTACTTTTTTGTGGAAAAATGTGAGTAATAGGATTTAAAAAAATAGATTATGAAGAATTTAGAAATGTCTGAAAAGCAAGCAAAAAAAGTATAAGTTTCTAAAAATTTTAGACAAAAAAAATTACTCTTAGAAAAAAAAGTAAATAAAGATTGTTTCTGGAATGTTATGAAAGGGTTATCTGATTTCTTGACTCTCCATTCTGTTTCAATGTGCCAATGAATTGAAAGTATATCATTTTGATGATATTTTTTCTTTCATCAATTTTGACTGTCTTACTACTTTATTTTTTCTGTGTTGACCTCATACAATCAATTTGCACATCAGACACATAATTGTTGATATGTAGTTGCTTGTGTAAAATTTCAAGTCCTCAATGAATTTTATTGTACAAGGAATGCTTAAAAAACATTCTTCGGAAGGAACAAGAAATGTTTAAAAAACGTTTCCTTGCATATTACCTTCCTTACATATTAGCATCACTGCAGGCAAATATGTGCCATGTGAATTGTGCTATATCATACAAAAAGATTCTTAGGTGTTTTTTTTGGAAAAAACTCAATCAGATTTTGTGAAGGAAAATGTTGTGATTCGCATGGCGCATATCTGACTATGGTGACAAATATTTAA